>CM065590.1:317931782-318226246 GCA_033119425.1 Bufotes viridis
TCCATAACAACCTGCTCTATGAAAATAGTACCAATTTCACCTTTTCCTATAATTTCCAAAATGGGGTCTTTTTTTGCAGTTTCTTCTCTAGGGGTGCATCAGGGGGTCTTTTAATGTCATATGACAGCTTAGAGGACCTTTCATGGGTCCAGACATTATGAAATACGTAGCAGGTTATGTAGGGCATAGAGCAGGGATCTAAGAGCGCTTACTATTTTCTCTGGGTGCCACTCCGTTTGCCCTCTGTGCCTCTGTGGAATTCTCCCGCCTAGTATGGTAATGATTAGCATCGGTACAGGAAGGAGGCGACTGCCCTGTATCTCAATGGGCGTCTCCTTCTCCCTGGCTGTAGCGCGGTCAAATCACAGAGGAGAGTGTCACAGCCAGGAAGAAAAACTCACTTTTTCCCTGCTGTGATTGGACCGCGCTACAGCCAAGGAGAAGAAGACGCCCATTGAGATACAGGGCAGTCGCCTCCTTCCTGTACCGATGCTAATCATTAGCATACCAGGCGGGAGAATTCAACAAAAGCACAGGGGGCGAACAGAGCAGCGCTCAGAAAAAATTGTAAGCACTATTAGATCCCTGCTCTATGCCCAAAATAACCTGCTACTTATTTCATAATGTCTGGACCCATGAAAAGTCCTCTTTAAAATTATCCCAGTGAAATCTGCCCTCCAAAATCCATATGGTGCTCCTTTCCTGCTGCGCCCTGCCATGTGCTCCTACAGCAGTTTATGACCACATATGGGGGTGTTTCTGTAAACTACAGAATCGGGGTAATAAATATTGAGTTTTATTTGGCCATTAACCCTTGATGTGTTACAGGAAAAAATGAATTAAGATGGAAAATCTGCCAAGAAAGTGAAATTTAAAAATGTAATCTCCTTTTTCCTTTAATTCTTGTGGAACACCTAAAGGGTTACCAAAGTTTGTAAAATCAGTTTTGAATAACTTGAGGGGTTTAGTTTCTACAATGGAGTCATTTGTGGATTGTTTCCACTATGTAAGCCCCAAAGTGTCTAGAATTGAAGTGGTCCTTAAAAAAGTGGGTTTAGGAAATTTTCTTAAAAATTTGCTTATAAAATTCTTAAGATCCTGAAAAATCTTTTGGCATCCTAAAAAATCCTAAAAAATCATTTTGCATCACCATTTCCCCTTTATTACACAAAAGTAGTAAAACGTAAAAGAAAAACAAAAAAAAAACGATACTGATCGTACTGACCCAGAGAATAAAGATATTATGTTATTTATACTGAAAAGTAAACGCCGTAAAATTTATAACGGAAAAACTCAGTGGCAGTATTGCTGTTTTTCCCATGTCCCTCCCAGAAAGAGTTAAAAAAAAGTTAATCAGAAAGTTATGTATATCCTAACATGACACCATTAAAAACTACAACTTGTTCCGGAAAAAACAAGCCCTCATATAGCTACATAGATGGAAAAATAAAAGTTATAGCTCTTGGAAGGCAAAGATGAAAAAAGGAAGAAAAATACTTTGTCAGTAAGGCCCCAAAACAGGCTGGTCACTAAACGGGTCATCCAATATCATAAAAAGCCCCCCCCCCCACCCATGTGTCAGGCTCCTCAGAGAGAGTATACTTACCCCGCTCCGCTCCTGGTCCCCGCACCGCTTCTGCTGCCCGTGTGCGGATGAAAACATCCGTTGTCGGGGGAAAGCAGCCAATGGCAGGCGGGGAAAGGGACGAGCCTCCCTAGCATCACGAGCGACGCTAGAGAGGCTCGTCCCCGTCTGCCATTAGCTGCTCCCCACGACACAGGATGTTTTCATCCGTGTACAGGGAGAAGCAGCAATGGCGGTGCAGGGACCAGGAGCGGCACAAGGAATGGGGTAGGTATATTCCGCGTGAGGGGCCTGGCACATGGGGCTGCTGGTTATGATAGTGGATGACCCCTTTAAGGTCCATTTACAAAAGAAAACTGAGCAGGCATTTATCAGGAACAAACTGTTCCTTCCTGATATTGGTCTGCTCGTCAGAGAAGGTGAGAGCTGCACTTACATGCAGCAATCACCTCTGCTGTATCATCACCATAGAGAATCATTGTTTCACCAGATCACTGTTTACACAGAACAATCTGCTACCCAGAAATGATGACTTTGGTGTCAGCATCGACAATGCTTTCACCTGAGCATTTGGGCGATCAGCGGCACATTTGCATGGGCCACGACTGAGAACGAGGGATAATGATCCAGTGTAAATGGGACTTTATTGTGGTTTTATGTTTATTTCCCTACATGTTTTAATCCATGCAGTCAACAAGAAGAGGGAGTACACGTGCAAACAGGGGAAAAGTTCAGGTCTCAATATGACTTCTTACCGGTAATTAAAAGAGAAGTAAAAAGGAATGTATTTGTAAAGATTAACAAGTGCATTGTATTGTTTCTGGTAAACACAGACTGTGGGAAGTACAAAGTAAGATCTTAGCAATACAAGCATTGCTATTCATGTCAAAGTAGCCCTGACTGGATCCTGATAGCTTTTATTATTACTTCAGATAACACATCTGATAACTAGGCAAATTCCCCAATTCAGACCAAGGCAGTTTTGTCCGCTTATCTCCAAACAGATCAAGAGCTTCCAGTAGGTAGAGGTCAAACCTGTGGTGTGGAATTTGACAAAGTAAATCCCTTAAAGGAAATTTATCACCAAAACTTTTTTCTACCCGTTAAAACCAGATAGTGACGCATATCGTTTTTTCTAATCTCTTTTTATTTTCAGATTCCAGATTTTTTTATTGCATTTCCTGAACATAATTATGGGGGTGGCCATCTTGCGTGACCTGTTCTTAAAGGGGTTCTGCAGTTCTTTTAAACTGATGACTTATCCTCTGGATAGATCATCAGCATCTGATCGGCGGGGGTCTGACACCCGGGACCCCCGCCGATCAGCTGTTTGAGAAGGCAGTCGTGCTGGCAGTAGCACCGCAGCCTTCTCGCTGTTTACTGCAGTCCCAGTGACGTCCCAACTAGTATCACTGGCCTGGGCGCGGCTTAGCTCTGTTCACTTGAATAGAGCTAAGCCGCGCCCAGGCCAGTGATACTAGTTGTGACGTCACTGGGACTGCAGTAAACAGAGAGAAGGCTGCGGTGCTACTGCCAGCACCATTGCCTTCTCAAACAGCTGATCGGCGGGGGTCCCAGGTGTCGGACCCTCGCCGATCAGATGCTGATGATCTATCCAGAGGATAAGTCATCAGTTTAAAAGAACTGCAGAACCCCTTTAACAGTGTTTACACAGCATTAAAAAAATGCTTTACGGTGGCCCCATGGACCACAGACACAATGGTCAGGAGGGGACCTCACTGACTTCTATGGGAGAGTTTCCTAGGCATGCTCTGTGACCTGTACAGAGGCCATTGTACAAGGAAAGAATAGATAAGTTTTGACAGTCACCTATTGTGAATGGTGGATCCTGTCTTAGGCAGATTTCACATGTGAGGTTTGAACTCTGGCAGTCTGGAACAGAGGAACAGACTACTGGAGTTCACTGTATCCGGCGTACATGCTGGTGTTCGGCCAGACAAAAAATATTACATGCAGTTTTTTTGCTGTCGTTTTGATCCCTGCCAGATCCCATAACAGTGAATGGGGATCTGGTGGTGCACAGTGGTATCTGGCTATGCCGGATACAGTGAACTCCGGCAGTCAGTTCCTCAGCCAGAACAGACTTCTGGAGTTCTAAGTACTTGTGCTTTTGTCATTCTAACCCTGTCTGTAATGTACAGGCGATAATAATCAGGTAACTGCGGTAAAGTGATCTGTACAGAACAAGAAGTGGCGCCTATCTTTAGGCTGAGTGGCCAGTGTGAAAAAAGAAGGATTTTATGGTTTTTGTTTAAATGAAGATATTGACATGGAAAATTTAAAATATCATCAAAAATTCTTTACAAATATGTTGCTTTTAAAAATCAACCCAATTTGGGACATCAGGGCCAAGTGATGCATTTCCAAAACGGATTGAAGTCTAGTGTTCTGCGGGACGACTTGTAAGTTTTACTGGCACCATTTTGAGGTACACATATGCTGTAATATATTGTAATATTTTTGTTTCTTTTGATTGGTTTAGTAAAATGGGAAAACACAGTTTTTTCTTCATGCCACACAGGATGTGTTTTAAATTATTTTTTGTTACTTTTTTATATATGTTATGCTTATTTTTATGTGGGAAACAGGGCTTTTTTTATTTAATCAAACTTTATTTAACTTAACTGGAACTTTTTTTTTTATGTCCCTCTAGGAGACTAGAGGCCACATTGCTTACATAATGCTTTGAAATACTTTAGCATTACCATTAGGCAACACCTCTGTCATGGCCTGATAGACAGATGCCCATGGCAGACCCCCTGGCTTCCATAGAAAAACACTGGCCCCCTCACCTTGTGTTGCTGATGTGGCCAACAATCACAAGATATGAAGCGGTAAAAGGGTTTTAGGAGACTCTTCTACTAATGACCTATCCTCCCTGTTGATCAGCTGTCTGAGAAGGCACCAGTGCTCGCGTCACGGCCTTTTCTCTGCTCTCCAAGCACAGTGCTAATCATTTGATAGTGGCTGTGCCTGGTATCGCAGCTCAACCCCATTCACTTAAATAGGGCTGAGCTGCACCTAGGCCAGGGATCAGTAACCTCAGCACCCCAGATGTTCTGAAACTATGGCTCCCAGAATCCTCCTTTTACTTTTATGGGAGTTACAAGAACAGCCAAGCAAGTGTGCATGCTGGGAGTTGTAGTTTCACAGCAGCTGAAGTGCTGAAGGTTGCTGACCCCTGGCCTAGGCAATGTCACCAATTTACACTGGTGTCACATGGCCTAGAATAGGCTGAGAGAAGGTAGCGGCATTACTGCAAGTGCCGCTGCCTTCTCAAACAGCTGATCGGCAGGGGTCTGGGTGTCTGACCCTCATTATCAGATACTGAGGACCCCTATCCAGAGGATAGGCCCTCAGTAGTAAAGTCTCGGAAAACCTCCTCAACTGATCTGCTTGCTTAGGCCTCATGCACACGACAGTATTTTTTTGCGGTCCGCAAAACAGGGTTCCGTTGTTCCGTGATCCGTGTCAGTTTTTGCTTCCGTTGAGTTTCCGGTGTCTTCCATTTTTTTTAGCGGACATGACCCAAAAGATTTTACCAAAAGACAGGCTGACAATTGTTGCCAAGTGTCTGCCAAAGGATCCGCAAAAAAAAAAAAAAGGACGCGGAACGCGGATGACACACGCATTTTTTCATGGTCCCATTGACTTGAATGGGTCCGTGAACCGTTTTTCACGGACAAGAATAGGACAGGTTATTTTTTTTGACGGACTGGAATCACGGACCACAGACGCGGAGGACAAACGGTGCATTTGCCGAGTTTTCCATGGACCCATTAAAAACCAATGGGTCCGCAGAAAATCACGAAAAACGGCACAACGAATACGGAATCAAACAACGGTCGTGTGCATGAGGCCTTACACCCACCCTGCTCACCAAGGACAGATGCAGACAGCATATGACCTCTGTGGACAGTATATGGGCCACTTGGTCTCCAACACATCACATAGTACACCCTTATATCTCTCTACCAGTAATTTTTAGCTATGAACATGCAATCTAATAGACTGTAGCATTTGGCTACATTCTAAAGGAAAGTGTCATGTCTATTAAGACATGAAATGGAAATTTAGTGACAGGAATCGGTTAAGGAGAACTTTTCACCATGAGATGCAGTGTGATCTACTGGCCACATGTTATAGAGCAGGAGCAGCTGAGAAGGATGTATAGATGCAACCAGCATTATTTTGACTGGCTTAACATATTAACGCAACAAAGATACATTACATTAATACATCATGTTAGGGTCCATTCACACGTCCGCAATTCTGTTCCGTATTTTGCGGAACAGAATTGCGGACCCATTAATTTCAATGGGGACAGACGATGTCCCGGCCGGGTCCGCAATTGCGGATCCACACTTCCGGGTCCGCAATCGCGTTCCCGAAAAAAAAATAGAACATGTCCTATTCTTGTCCGCAATTGCCAGTAAGCACTTTCCCTCATTGCTTCTTACCGCCTTCTGTCCCCCCCAGTTATAGGCAAAATAAATGTGGAGCCCCAGTTATGGGTCTACAACACAATGAAAGCCAGATATCCCTCAAAGGAAGGAAAACCGAGCAAAGGGGTGTCTCCATTACAGAGATCACCAAATCCACCATATTAAGTGGCCCCCCAGTTATAGGGCCCCTGCAATAACCAGTAAGCACTTCACTGCGGAGACTGCCGCTCACTGGTTATTACCGCCTCCTGCCCCAGTTATAGGGGCCCTGCAATAATCAGTAAGTACTTTCTCTCACTGCGGAGACTGGCGCTCACTGGTTATTACCGCCTCCTGCCCCCAGTTATAGGGGCCCTGCAATAATCAGTAAGCACTTTCCTTCACTGCAGAGGACGGCGCTCACTGGTTATTACCGCCTCCTGCCCCAGTTATAGGGACCCTGCAATAACAAGTAAGCACTTTCCTTCACTGCAGAGACCTGTGCTCATTGGTTATTACCGCCTCCTGCCCCAGTTATAGGAGCCCTGCAATAACAAGTAAGCACTTTCCCTTACTGCAGAGGACAGCGCTCATTGGTTATTACCTCCTCCTGCCCCAGTTATAGGGACCCTGCAATAACCAGTAAGCACTTTCCTTCACTGCAGAGACCTGTGCTCATTGGTTATTACCGCCTCCTGCCCCAGTTATAGGAGCCCTGCAATAATCAGTAAGTACTTTTCCTCACTGCAGAGACCTGTGCTCATTGGTTATTACCTCCTCCTGCCCCAGTTATAGGGGCCCTGCTATAAACAGTAAGCACTTTCCTTCACTGCAGAGACCTGTGCTCATTGGTTATTACCGCCTCCTGCCCCAGTTATAGGGGCCCTGCTATAAACAGTAAGCACTTTCCTTCACTGCAGAGACCTGTGCTCATTGGTTATTACCGCCTCCTGCCCCCAGATATAGGGGCCCTGCAATAACCAGTAAGTACTTTCTCTCACTGCGGAGACTGGCGCTCACTGGTTATTACCGCCTCCTGCCCCAGTTATAGGGGCCCTGCAATAACCAGTAAGCACTTTCCTTCACTGCAGAGACCTGTGCTCATTGGTTATTACCGCCTCCTGCCCCAGTTATAGGAGCCCTGCAATAACCAGTAAGCACTTTCCTTCACTGCAGAGACCGGTGCTCATTGGTTGTACCGCCTCCTGCCCCAGTTATAGGAGCCCTGCAATAACCAGTAAGCACTTTCCTTCACTGCAGAGACCTGTGCTCATTGGTTATTACCGCCTCCTGCCCCCAGTTATAGGAGCCCTGCAATAACCAGTAAGTACTTTCTCTCACTGCGGAGACTGGCGCTCACTGGTTATTACTGCCTTCTGCCCCCAGTTATAGGAGCCCTGCAATAACCAGTAAGCACTTTCCTTCACTGCAGAGACCTGTGCTCACTGGTTATTACTGCCTCCTGCCCCCAGTTATAGGAGCCCTGCAATAACCAGTAAGCACTTTCCTTCACTGCAGAGACCTGTGCTCATTGGTTATGACCGCCTCCTGCCCCAGTTATAGGGGCCCTGCAATAAACAGTAAGCACTTTCCTTCACTGCAGAGACCTGTGCTCATTGGTTATTACCGCCTCCTGCCCCCAGTTATAGGAGCCCTGCAATAACCAGTAAGCACTTTCCTTCACTGCAGAGGACGGCGCTTATTGGTTATTACCGCCTCCTGCCCCAGTTATAGGGGCCCTGTAATAACCAGTAAGCACTTTCTCTCACTGCGGAGACTGGCGCTCACTGGTTATTACCGCCTCCTGCCCCAGTTATAGGAGCCCTGCAATAACCAGTAAGCACTTTCCCTTACTGCAGAGGACAGCGCTCATTGGTTATTACCGCCTCCTGCCCCAGTTATAGGAGCCCTGCAATAACCAGTAAGCACTTTCCTTCACTGCAGAGACCTGTGCTCATTGGTTATTACCGCCTCCTGCCCCCAGTTATAGGGGCCCTGCTATAAACAGTAAGCACTTTCCTTCACTGCAGAGGACGGCGCTCACTGGTTATTACCGCCTCCTGCCCCCAGTTATAGGGGCCCTGCAATAACCAGTAAGCACTTTCCTTCACTGCGACGACTGGCGCTCACTGGTTATTACCGCCTCCTGCCCCCAGTTATAGGGACCCTGCAATAACCAGTAAGCACTTTCCTTCACTGCAGAGACCTGTGCTCATTGGTTATTACCTCCTCCTGCCCCCAGTTATAGGAGCCCTGCAATAATCAGTAAGCACTTTCCTTCACTGCAGAGGACAGCGCTCACTGGTTATTACCGCCTAGATAGATAGATAGATAGATAGATCTATAGATAGATAGATCTATAGATAGATAGATCTATAGATAGATAGATCTATAGATAGATAGATCTATAGATAGATAGATCTATAGATAGATAGATCTATAGATAGATAGATCTATAGATAGATAGATCTATAGATAGATAGATAGATCTATAGATAGATAGATAGATCTATAGATAGATAGATAGATCTATAGATAGATAGATAGATCTATAGATAGATAGATAGATCTATAGATAGATAGATAGATCTATAGATAGATAGATAGATCTATAGATAGATAGATAGATCTATAGATAGATAGATAGATCTATAGATAGATAGATAGATCTATAGATAGATAGATAGATCTATAGATAGATAGATAGATCTAGATAGATAGATAGATCTATAGATAGATAGATCTATAGATAGATAGATAGATCTATAGATAGATAGATAGATCTATAGATAGATAGATAGATCTATAGATAGATAGATAGATCTATAGATAGATAGATAGATCTATAGATAGATAGATAGATCTATAGATAGATAGATAGATCTATAGATAGATAGATAGATCTATAGATAGATAGATCTATAGATAGATAGATCTATAGATAGATAGATCTATAGATAGATAGATCTATAGATAGATAGATCTATAGATAGATAGATCTATAGATAGATAGATCTATAGATAGATAGACAGATCTATAGATAGATAGACAGATCTATAGATAGATAGACAGATCTATAGATAGACAGATCTATAGATAGACAGATCTATAGATAGATAGACAGATCTATAGATAGATAGATAGATAGATCTATAGATAGATAGACAGATCTATAGATAGATAGATAGATCTATAGATAGATAGATATGTGGATAGATCTATAGATAGATAGATAGATGGATAGATCTATAGAAAGATAGATAGATCTATAGATAGATAGATCTATAGATAGATAGATAGATAGATAGATAGATAGCTTGACAATGGTCCCAGTAAGCGGACCGAAACGTCGCTAGATGGGTGAATAAAGATCACACTTCTTTTTCATCAATTGGATGTGCCGTGGCTTTCTACGAAGTTCTGTGTGCAACACCGAAGTCTGGGTGTGGGCCGCCGGCACTCCGCCATTTAATTTGGTGTGCAGCCTGAATCGACAGCTGTGGATAGATAGATAGATAGATCTATAGAAAGATAGATAGATGGATAGATCTATAGAAAGATAGATAGATCTATAGATAGATAGATAGATAGATAGATCTATAAATCTCTCTCTCTCTCTTTCCTTAATGTTCTTTATACTATTTGTGGCCTTATGATTTAAAGGGGTTGTCCACTTTTTACTATTGATGACCTATCCTCAGGATAGGTCATCAATATCAAATTGGCGGGGGTCCAACTCCCAGCACCCCAGCCGATCACCTGTTTGAAGAGAAGGCAGTGCTCATACGAGCGTTGCCTTCTCTGCCCTGTTACCTGCTCGCCGCAGCAATGGTGAGCAAGTGTGATTACAAGTATGGCGTCCCCATTCACTTCTATGAGACAGCTCATAGAAGTCTATTCAAGTGAATATTACAGAGCCGCTCCATAGAAATGAATGTGGAGGCCATACTTATAATTACACCTGCTCACCAATGCAATCATATGAGAACTGCCTTCTCTTCAAACAGCTGATTGGTGGGGGTGCTGGGAGTCGGACCCCCGCTGATCTGATATTGCTGACCTATCCGGAGGATAGATCAATAGTAAAAAAGTGCACAACCCCTTTAAGATGTCTGGCCAATCCACATATGACTCTCTAAGTACTTTCTGAATGTCCTTGTCAAGTTTCTAGCTGCATGAAAATCGTACAGCTGCAGCAGCAGGGAGCTGGTTGTCAGTTATGGCCTCCTCATAGGGAAAGCAGAGAGGCCTTCCTGATTGCTGTATACATGGTGCTTAATAAGTGTTGTGCATATGAACCGAGTCCCAGTGGGAGCCGATGTAGAGGATACGAGTGGTAGTGGCCCTGATGTAGTGTTGTAGCTGTGCCACTGTGTACTCCCTGAGCCCGATGCAGTAAAAGAGTTGAATGAGGCTAGACTTGAACCGTCACTAAGTCCTTTCACTAAGTGCAACTTAAACTTGAGAATACAAATGGTTTCAGCAGGCTTTAGTGCAAATTCCTTCTGGCAACAGCATAGGTGGTATGATGGCAAGCTGACTTGGTGAGGATTTCTGCTTTTAGATAACATTGGCCTAATAGTGGCTTGATGATGATGAGGGTGTCCTTGGCCCATTTTCCCTTTCTATATATGCAGGTAATTGGAGCTGCTTCCACACTCCTGGCTTTAGAGGGGCCACAGAAAATTCCTTCTCTGCCTCACTCTCTTGTAGACTGACTGGGACTCTCTGTCCCCCACCCTTGGCAGGAAGTCAGCATAGCCCAATTCTAAAAAAAAAAAAAAAAAAGCGAGGAATGGAATGGTAAGTTCCATTCCTATGCAGAACATGGCCACGCCATCCATTGGTGAACCAGGTGTACCACGTCATACATAAAGATTACATCCCAATTATGAGAAATACAATAAATCAGTACAAATGTAGTAATGCCCCTACTCTGGGGTATTACACAGACTTTAGAAAGCAGCCATACCTCTTCCTGCTACCATCCCAGCAATCACATGATTACTGGATTCCATGTACCCTGGCTATTAGCCTTTTAACCGATATGTCAGCCCCAATTAAATCACAGAAAAAGAACTGCTAAAATACCCCCACCAGATGGTCTTACATGACTTATGGAGATACAATGTGTAAAATATTAGTGTAAAGTCACTAGCTAGTCTGTTAAGCGTCAGCACAACATTCTGCCTCTATTGGTCTTGGCGATCATGTGATCACGAGGTTCAGTAAAGACAGCACTGTGTAGGCTAAAGTAGAGAAAAAAGAAGCCCCATCTCTTTTCTCCTCAGGGTCCTCAGTTGTCACAAGTGTCATACTATATGAATTTAAGTAGGGGTGTTCATAAGCATAATCATATTATTGAAGAAATAAAACTGTTTAGTAGAGTTGAGCGAACTTGTGTTTTAAGTTTGGCGTCCAAAGTTCGGGTTCGGGTTATCGAAGCATCCCGTTATGGATTCCGCTACCACGGACCATAACGGCATTTGAAATCCATAAGGGGATTCTTCAATGAACCCGAACCTTGGACAACACAGAGGACCTGGGGTGACGTCACAGTCATGTGATCAGTGCAGGGGGCGTGGCTCAGTACTGGATTGGATAAGAGGTGATGCAGTACTGAACCACGCCCCCTTCACTGATCACATGACGGTTACGTCACCCCAGGTCCTTAGTGTTGTCCAAGGTTTGGGTTCAATGAAGAATCCCCTTACCCTGGGTTCAGACCTGAGCGTTCTTGAAACGCGTGTTTTACGCGCGTTTTTGTCGCGCGTATTTCAGCGCGTTTTTGCAAATAGGACGCGCGTTCTTGTGATTGACTACTGTGGTGTCAATCACAAAACGAGCGACAAACGCCCCAAAAAAAGCTCAAGTACTTGTTTATGCGTCGGGCGTTTTACAGCGCGTTCAAACGCGCTGTAAAACGCTCAAGTGAGAACCAGGGCCATAGGAAAGCATTGGTTTTCATGTGTTGAGCGTTTTACAGCGCGTTTGAACGCGCTGTAAAACACTCAGGTGTGAACTTAGGGTTATGGATTCATAATTCCATTATGGTCCATGGTAGCGGAATCCATAACGGGATTCTTCGATAACCCCAACCCAAACTTTGGACGCCGAACTTAAAATACGAGTTCGCTCAACCCTACTGTATAGTTGACTATACAACATGCAAATGCAGTGATTTTGTATTTAAAACCATATGTTTGATTATAGTAACAATAGCATATACATTCAGATCTTTCTAGAATACTGTAGTTACAAGGGATTTGATTCATGACGGTGTGAAGAACAAAGCAAATAGTGTTACACGCTCCTGAACAGTATGTCATGGTCACGAGTAACTTATTCCTTATCAAAGTGCAAACAACACAGGTAAATACTGGGCAAAATTCTTCACATACCAGTGACTTGCAAAACATGGAACCAAAGGCCCTGCTCTCTTAAATGATTTAGTCATATGGCAAGGTGGAGACATCTTGGCTATAAAGGTCTACTAGTCTGGAACCCCTTTATTCGTATGAGCCAATGCATACTTTCCCATTTCGATGCAGGAGTTCAGTTTACAGGGAGAAGTTGTGTAAATGACAGCATTAGGCTACCTGCACGTAAGAAAATCGCGAAAAAAAACGCACATAAATCTGCACTATTTTCCGCAGATTTTGTATAGTTTTTGGGGTGGATTTTTGGAATATTTTAAGAAATCACATTACAACATTATATCAGCAGTGGATCTGCACAAACAATTGACACACTGCAGATCTTAAAAACCACACCACAGGTCAGTTTCCAAATGTACAAAATATGCACTGTGTACATGAGATTTGGCAGCTCTCATTCATTTTGCTAGTGCGGTACCCCAGACCAGGCTATCTGCAAAATAGTTTAGTTATTTAATGTTATGTTATTTTATGCCATGTATGTGCCCTGTATGGTTATTCATGGAAGTGATGGAGTTAAGCAACTCTGACACAGCCCATGCAGGAAGTTGGGTGTGGATCTGCCCCTAGTTCAGTCTAGCCAGCTGATTGTTAGTAGAGGAGGAGATAGAACGCAGTTCCATGTGCTCCACCCCTCACAGGACTGGACCAAACATCCTGACTAGAGTTGAGCGAACTTATGTTTTAAGTTCGGCGTCCAAAGTTCGGGTTCGGGTTATCGAAGAATCCCGTTATGGATTCCGCTACCACGGACCATAATGGCATTTGGAATCCATAAGGGGATTCTTCAATGAACCCGAACCTTGGACAACATTAAGGACCTGGGGTGACGTCACCGTCATGTGATCAGAGCAGGGGGGTGGCTCAGTACTAGATTGGATAAGAGATCGTAGGCTACCACCTTTTATCTAATCCAGTGCTGAGCCACGCCCCCTGCACTGATCACATGACGGTGACGTCACCCCAGGTCCTTAATGTTGTCCAAGGTTCGGGTTCATCGAAGAATCGCCTTATGGATTCCAAATGCCGTTATGGTCCGTGGTAGCAGAATCCATAATGGGATGCTTCGATAACCCGAACTTTGGACACCGAACTTAAAACACAAGTTCGCTCAACTCTACTCCTGACCATCACCTTCTCTGAGGATTATCTACTGTGAGAGAATCCTCACCATTTGTACAGTACTCAAGGAAGAAAGAGATAAAACAAAGAGCCAAGAAGGTCCAGAATCTTCATAGCCAAGCACGAGTCAAACAGTAAGGTATTTGCTCATTAGAGACATTGTTGAGACACTCGTCACACTTGGACATGACCTGGCCACTCATATCTTGACTCCTCAGTTATAGCCAGCATTGCAAGAGTAATATTGCCAGCTATAGATTCTGCAGAGAGAGACACTGGAAAAAGAGAGAGGAAAGAGTACTATGTTCCCATACTTGCTCAAACCACCTATCTGGAGAGATTAGAACTGTGAATTATTTGGAATTGTGTTTTTAACCATTCGATTTACTACAACTCCCATTGTGCAAAGAGAGACATTTGTTTTCTACATCTGGCCTGATTATTGACCCCTATACCCTACACCTCTTGCCTTGCACCCACACTAAACTATATAATATCAACGGCACCCCAGCTACCTTCAGTCAAGAGCCAAAACATCAGGGTGTGCCCTCCTTTCACTGCCCTGGCTTTAGGGGGCATCAGCGTGAAGATTGCCACTGTGATGGACTGTTACTGCCAGAGCCACTACCACTCCCATCCTCTACTCTGTTCCTCCCAGGTTGCGGCACTAATACTGTATTACAGTGTGGATAAAGTATTGATTGATGATGCCCAGCATTAAGAGGTACATGTATGCGTTTGGATGTGTGTATGTGATATTGCCATTATTATGACAGATCATATTTGGTGCTATATGGGTAAATTATTTATCCACTTTAAGGGCTCATGCACACGACTGTATGTATTTTTCGTTTACGTTCCGTATTTTTGAGTTCCAAATACGGACCGTATTTGGAACCATTCATTTCAATGGATTTGCAAAAAAAACTGAAGGTACTCCCTATGCCTTCCGTTTTTTTTTGTTCAAAGATAGAACATGTCCTATTATTGTCCGCATAACGGACAAGGATAATACTGTTCTATCAGGGGTCAGCTGTTCCGTAAAAAACGAATGCACACGGACGTCATCCTTATTTTTTGCGGACCGCAAAATACTGAAAAAGCCATATGGTCGTGTGCATGAGCCCTAAAGCTGTATTCTTTAGGCATAATATTGTAGGAAACCAAATTAAATCAACCAAAGATATAAGAGAAATCACTTAGATCACCAAAAATCCCCAGAAGCTATATTAAATAGGTAATCACTTATTGTTAAAATGTAACATTTATCATTAATATTCTTAAAAAACATAGCCCTCAGATAAATAGATACAAAAATAGGAGATTGCTTTCTGTCATACAATGAAAATACAAGAAGCTAAGCGGTAGGACTAAGGCTTTTATCGAGTGCCTCTGAGCACTAAAGTTACATACCGCTTCTGGCTTCTTGTATTTTCATTGTATGACAGAAAGCAATCTCCTATTTTTGTATCTATTTGGAGATTGTATCTATTTATCTGAGGGCTATGTTTTCTAAGTATATTAATAATAATGGTTATGTTTTAACATTAAGTGATTACCTATTTAATATAGCTTCTGTGGATAATATTGTATGCACCCTAATGTTTGTGTACTGTATGGAGCATATTTTAGTGCTCTATAGTGTATTATTTGGGCACATAACATTATTAGGTCATTTTATGTATGGTATGGGTATTGTAATATTTGATGTCTGTTTGGTATTGTGTGAGCAATTTATTGTGGTAGGCTAGTTTTACACCTATGTTAAAGCTATCCGACAGGCTGTTGAAGGGGTTTTGCCATCACATACAATGGGGGCATATCACTAGGATATGCCTCCATTGCCTGATGGGTGCAGGTCCCACCTACAACAAGAACGGAGAGGGGAAATTAATGGAGGGTGGACTGGGCATGCGCAGTCGCCCTCCATTCATTTCAATGGGGCTGCCAAAAAAAAAGCAGAGCACTGGCTCGGCTATTTCTGTCTACCCCAAATAAACGGGAGAAGGGGCCACGCGTGCACGGTGCACTTTCATTCACTTGTATGAGAGCAGCGGGGAGCAGCGCTCGGTGGTGGACAGACCCCAGGAAACCCAGGTTCCTCCAGTCACAGCTCTCCCCGCTCCGCTCTCCTTGTAGGTGCGGGTCCCTAGCTGGATACTGCCATTCACTGCCAGACCCCATTGACCTTAATGAGACCCGGCTGGCTTCTGACATGAGCACCAGGTTTTGGCCAGACAAAAACTGGTACATGCTCTGCTTTTTGTCCAGACAAATCCCTGCAGGAGCCCATTATTAGTCACTGGCGTCTGGCAGTGAACGGCTGGATACAGTGAACGCCGACAGGTTGTTCTTCTACCGGAAAAGCCTGCCGGTTAGCTTTAACGCAGATATAGGACTAGACTTAGCAATATTATTTGATCAATGTATGGCATTATTTATGCATCGAGTTTAAAGGGGTTATCCCACCCTCTGTTTTGCGTGCCGTGGCTGCTCTCTCCTCTTGGCAGACTGCTCAGTCAGGGGGCATTGACCTATTGCGTGACAGCTAAATCAGCGCTCTGCGGCATATACGTGTGTGCGCGCTCATGTCTGAGCCGGGAGTGCCAGAGGCGCACAATACAGAGAGACTGCGCATGCGCTGACTTTACAGATGAAGAAATGTCAGGACGAACGGGTTTCGACCGTGCATGCACAGTCATGCGAGGGGAATAAACATACAAAGGGTGGCAGGAGATTGACCATGCATGCGCGGATATGCGCGATCCCGTGAAGCTGGCCATCCAGCCTACAAGAAGACAGAGGAGGACACCGCGCAAACACGTAACCATTGGCAACCACATGTACACAACTCAGAGGAAGAAATGCAAATAAAGAGGAAAGGAGGAGGAATCGATTAAAACATCTATTTAGTAAGTTGCATATGGTGGGATAAACAACACAATACTTCATTAGATGGGATAACCCCTTTAAGGCCCCTTTCTGACGAGCGAGTGTCACGCTCCAGACATGCAGAGCAGCTCCCGTGCTGAACTTTCAGCACTGCCCGGGTTGCAAAGCATTATATTGATTTATGATGCTATGTAACCCAGACAGGTCTGGAATGTATTTGATAACACTGACATAATGCTCTGAGTGTTATCCAATATATTCTAGACCTCTAAGGGTTACATAGCATCATAAATCAATATAATGCTATGCGACCTCGGCAGTGCTGGAAGTTCAGCACGGGTGCTGCGTTGCGAGTCCGTAGGGTGACACTCGCTCGTCTGAAACCTTGATAAATTTCCGCTATTACGTTCACATAAAGGCCCAGATTTACTAATTGTAAAAACGGCGTAAACTTAGACGGACTGTCTTAACCTGCAACAGATTTATCACAGGGGCTAAGGCTGGATGATACATTTGGTGCAGAAAGACTTTTCACGGACTCTAGACCAACTATTGGTTGGATTACTGTGAGACAGATTCTCATGTGAGAATTGTGACACAATTTTGGTGGAAAATGGTGCATCCTAGAGAAGTCCACGTGTCAACGGGGTCATGATGTGGCACAGGACATGCTACGTCATGTCAATGGGGTCGTGATGTGGCTCACGACATGCTACGTCGTGTCAGGGGGTCGTGGTGTGGCACACGACATGCTACGTCATGTCAATGGGGTCATGATGTGGCACTGGTCATGCTATGTTGTGTCAGTGGGGTCTTGGAGTGTAGGTGGACGGGCACATAGCTATAGTATTAGTATAGTATTAGTCAGTGCAGATAATTACATATAAGCATGTTTAAAGCACATAAACATTTATTATAGTAATTATACACATGCATTAAATGTATACAACTAGCAGAACGCTGTTTTCTGTAAGAAGCCATACTGCAAGCAGAGATCACCTCGTCTGATAGTATCTTTATCTTCCATTTGTAAGTTAGAGGACTGGTAACATTTCCTAGCCAGAGAGCAAGCAAAGATCTGGTTACAAATAACTGAGACAAAAGGGCCTTTGTGATCTCACCTTAAATAAATTATACAAGAGAAGCAGAGTTAAATTACCAACATAGCAGGCACACGGAAATGCCAAGTGAGGGTTGTCCTGTTTTGAGATCTGATATACAAGACATAGTAATTTTGTTTTCCTGGTCCTAAGAATGTGGAAACCATTTTTTGAGGCAAAGTTTCTAGTGTAAACCTACAGGTTGTTTTATAACTTTTATAAATCATAGTATTCAGGAACATCCCCAATTAGTATGCATATATCAGCAGGAAAGGTTAACAGAACACCTTAACTGCATATACCTGCTCTTGTCCACTAAACGTTGTCAGATATTGCACTAGTCATAGATGTAATGACAAGATTGACAAGAAGCCCTCTTAAATCATAAAGTCTTTTGGATTGTTAATAATAATAATAATAATAATAATAATAATAATAAAATAAAATTTACCCAACTTCATCATCTATCTTCATCCTCTCACAGTTACCAGCTCCACATTTTCCACAGTCTTACTGTCTAGGACCCTATCCTTTAGGCCACACCATGGACGTAGCTATAGGGGGTGCAGAGGTAGCAGTCGCTACCGGGCCCAGGAGCCTGAGGGGGCCCAAAGACACGTGTACCACATAAGAAGACACACAAAGCACTGGGGGAAGGGGGGCCCAAGCTGAACTCTTGCACCAGGGCCCATGAGCCGTTAGCTACGCCCCTGGGCCACACAGTTAAGCTCTTACCACTTGCTACTGCCTCCAACTCAAAAAACATTTCTCTGATCTACACTCGCTTCATTTTCCAATCAACAGAAAATGCTTGTACATACAGTCATCATCTCCTGCCCGGACTATTGCAACACCATTTTCTTTGACCTTCTCTAATACTTTTGCAACCCTCCAATCCATGCTCAACGTCACTGACCAGTTCATCCACTTCGCTCCTCGGTCCCGTTACATACTCCTCACTGCCAAATTGCCAATCCCTTCACAGACTACCCATTGCCCATTAAATACATTGTAAACTATTAGAAACCAGATGCAAGGCAGTCCATCAGTCATCGCCATACATCTTAGTTCTGATCTCCTACAGCTGTGTCCACATCTGCAGTTGTAATTCTGGTATTCTGTTCCAGCATAGAAACAGAAAACTGGAATTGCTGTATGCGGCATATGACAGATCTCCAGCACCCAACTGATCCCATAGTCTATAACGGGGTCCACTGGGTTTCCGGCGTAAATACCAACTTTATGGTGGAAAGATACATGCTTGTTTGTGTTGGTTCATATGTTATATATTGTAACCCCTGTGTATTTCATACACCTTGAATGGCGATATAAAATAATATTAATGAAACTTATGCAACTATCTAAGGTTACGTGCACACAATCATATATATTTTGAAGTCTGCACACCAAAGATCTGGAAATATGGATACTGGCCTTTTGCATGCAGCAACTTCTTTGTAGAAATGCCTATACTTTCCCCCAAACGGACAAGAATAGGACATGTGTAACGCACCCTGCTACTATCTCTAATGGGCTAACAAAGCGTCATCTTATGTATTTTGTTCAGGTCCTATACACTGTGCATTTCTAATGTTTGTAATTGCCGAAAGGGTGGGTCTAAGTTTTTAGTTAGTTTTAGCTTACCCCCTTGCCTGGAGAAGGTGTGCAGGGCACGTATATGCTGGACGACAGCCAGAGCACCTTCAGCTCTGCTTGCCATGGAGGCCAAAGCCTAAAGCCTCAGAAGCCAGGAGCATAGTTCCCTGGCATAACTTAAGAGTCAGACTACAGAGAGAAGTGCAGCAGACAGAAGAAGCTGAGTTATACAGTTAGCCTGTCAGTACAGCAGAGCCAGAGAGAAACAGACGTAGCAAAGAAAAGTTTGCCTGCCAGTTTAATGCTAAAGCCTGCTGGGACCAAAATAAAGCTTGAAGATGGTTTCTGATGAACGTTTATTCAAGTAAAGCTGCTGTTCAACTACATACAAGATCTGGACTCAATTTTTCTTTCAAATTCCTTGATTATTCCCCCTATTTTTTGCTTCGGTGCCATACGGTCCAGCCGTATCCAGGTAAGATCACCGTGACACACATAAAGGGACATTCTAGGCCGCACTATACCACTCGGCATTCCTATACCTGGGTTGCATTACATAGACCCTAGGGGGAGGCGCCTGTTGCACATGTTCTATCATTTTTGGATCGGCTGCACAAATACAGACAGAACACCCTATGACGTCCACATTTTTTGGCAGCCCTATAGAGAAGTACGGGTCCACATTCAGTCCACAAAACATGTGGATCGGACGCTGACTGAAAGTGAATTTGTGTGCATTAGACCCAATTTGGCTTTCCAGCCTGAGACTTAACTTTTAGTTGGCAGTGAAAAACAAAACTCTATAAAAATAAGCTGAAATTTGAACATATAAAACGATGAATGAAGGAGAATAAATTTTTAAACAGCAATCTACAGTTACAGTCCATACCAAAGATGTACCTCTGGGTGATTAATTTGCTTAAGTCCCTTCCTGCCTGAAAACAGTTGAACAAACAAGTTTAAAAAATGTTATACATAAATTATCAGCTTAATCTTATTTGTCCTGCGTTTCCTGTTGAAAAGCTTGGGCTGACCATACTTGGCCAATAACTATGTTCTCCGACTCCCCCACTGTCATGGGGGTTTCCTAGGCTGAACAGAGATTTAATTTCTACATAGAGGTGAAAGGAGGTAAGCGGGTTCCAGCGTTTTAGCAGTTGTGGTTCAGGATTTTATTTTCTGTAACTGGTAAGCAACTTCAGCCTTTTTTTTATATTTTACTATTACTATTATTATAATTAACATTGCATTTATATAGCACTTTATATAGCATAATATTTAGGCAACACATTGTAATAAATAACATTTACAAATGACGGCATGGTACAGACAACCAAAACACTGTTTGCAAGATAAATGAGGTAGTAGTGCTGCCCATAACGAATTACAGTCCATAAAGCTAAACAGGGATTACTTTGCAGGACATTTATATCTATAAAAATGTATGCTTGATTCACAGTGATTAGTTTATTACTGGGTACTAGTGTTAATCGAGCACCAAAGTAGTAGAGTAGAACACTTTGGGATGCTCAGGTGCTCTACAAAGCACCCGAGCCCAATGAAAGTCAACGGGAGAACCAGAACATTAAACCAGGCACCCCCTGCTCTGGAGGGGAGGGTGTCTGGTTCACAGGAAAAGGTCAGAAATTAATGGAAACACCACTAAACTGGTTCGGGAACAGCACAGGGAGGATGTCTGGATGCATCTTGGACTCCCAGGTCGTTGCTGGGAACGATGTTGTCCGAGTAGTACGCCACTTTTACACACTGACAATAATACGCACAAAACCGAAGATAAAATGGATTTTACAATTGTTCAGGTAGTGGGACCCCTACACTCATAAAGCCTATGCACTAAGTGAAAAGGCTGTAAAAAATTTCAAGGAACTGGCACTCCAATACACTGTTTATTACACATAAAGGAGGGCATCATACACACACTTGAAAAATTATGATTGATGGTCTGCTGGTGACCCTCGAAAACATTAGGAGCAAGGGCCTGTTGGTGATCCTCTAAAACATTAGGGGTGTGGGTCTGCTGCTGAGCTGAGTATCTAAAACATTAGAGGTGAGGGTGTGCTGGTGACCCTCTAAACACTGTGTACTGTCTTCCCCCATTTCCACCTCTTCCACATGCAAAGCGTCCGTCTTCATTGTAAGCAGCGAGCGTTTCAGTAGACACAGAAGTGGGATGGTTACGTTGATAATAGCGGCATCACCGCTCACAATCTGTGTTGATTCCTCAAAGTTGCGTAAAACCTCATAGAGGGTCAGACATCCATGTCCACTCGTTGCTTGCGAAGAGCGTAAGCTGAATGGAAAGGCGACGACCGTGTTGCAGCTGGTATTCCACTACTGCCCTCTGCTGCTCACAAAGCCTGGCCAACATGCAGAATGTGGAGCTGGCAATTGCAAGCGCCAGACCGACGGCAGCTGTAGATGACTTGCGTAAATGGGCACACACGCGGCGTAGCTTCACCAGTAGCTCAGAGAAATTGGGGTAGGTTTAGAGAAACTGTTGAACCACCAAGTTGAACACATGGGCTAGGCATGGTACGTGTGTGAGCTTGCCGAGCTCCAAAGCCACCACCAACTTACAGCCATTATCAAACACAACCGTGCCTGGTTGTAGGTTGAGTGGCGAGAGCCACAGCTCAGTCTGGTCCCTTATACCCTGCCACAGCTCTGCGGCAGTGTGCTGTTTGTCACCTAAGCAAATTAGTTTCAGCACGGCCTGTTGCCGCTTCCCCACTGCAGTGCTACACTGCTTCCAGCTACTGACTGATGGCTGACTGGTTCTGCAAGATGAGAATTCAGAGGTGGAAGTGGAGGAGGAGAAGAAGGGGGGATTGCAGCCATTAATGTAGGTGGTGGCGGAAATCCTGATGGAAGTAGGGCCCGCAATCCTTGGCGACTGTAGCACCTGTCCCTGGGTTACGACTCGCTCCCGGCTTCCACAACGTTCACCCATTGTGCTGTCAGGGAAATGTAGCGTCCCTGGCCAAAAGCACTTGTCCATGTGTCAGTCGTTAAGTGTACCTTCCCAATAACTGCGTTGGTTGGGTCACGGGTGATGTTACGGGACACATGCTGGTGTAAGGCGGGGAAGGCGCACTGGGAAAAATAGTGGCGGCTGGGGTCTGCGGAAAGCCTCTGTGTCTACAAGGCTAAATGGCAACATTTCCAGGGCCAGCAATTTGGAAAGGTGCACATTTAGTGCTATGGCCTGTGGGTGGGTGGCTGAGTATTTGCGCTTTTGTTTAAAGGCCTGGGGTATGGACATCTGTACGCTGCGCTGGGACACAGAAGTGGATCTGCTAGAGGATGGTGCTTGCGAAGGTCCAGGTACAGGGCGGGAGGCATTATGGCCTGCGTTTTGGGGATTGGCCAGCACGTAACACAGGGAAGGAGGAGGCAGTGGTGTGACCAGCAGACACAGATTGTGGACCCAGGCATCCATACGGCGCATTGCTCACATAGCATAGCTATGTGAACCATGCGACGCAGGGACCCGGTGATGTCATCGAGGAGCGTCCCGGCCGCCACACGGAATGTAAGTAGCTTCTCCCCCGGCTTCCCGCTGCTTTTTCATGGCAGCCGGGACTTTAGTAGCGTCCTGGCTGCCATGGTTACCTGAAATCATCTTCAATATGCTTTCAGTTGTCTTGCGTTGTGACGGATCTGGCGGGCATTTCTGGCGATGGAGGTGCACACCGGATCCTCACAACGCAAATGTGAAAGAGGCCTTTAATTTGGCTGCAGATGAAATTAAAAGTGCAATTTATATGTTTAGGGCAACACAATAAACATTTAGAAATGCTCAGTGAGGGTAGCATAGTATAGATGACAGGTTCCCTTTAAAGTCATGAGACGGAAAATGTGGGAACGACTCTTCAGTCTAAGACCTGAGTGATTCTGAAGTATATGTTTGACATGACATCAGTGTCAGCTGCACCCTAGGTATTACTGAGCCTCCTGCAATAAACCTGTCCTTTAGACCCATAACTATATACTATGAGTGCACTCCCTGTCACTTGTCCTTTAATGTTCTGCTTCAATCACAGAAGCATCTCCTCCCTATTACTAAGAGAGAAATTGTTATAGGAAAGGATAAAAAGGGATATAAACAAGAAGACTGTGCTCCATTAATGTTTATATGTTCTTCTCATAGTTCCTGAGCCATGTACCTCCTACACATAGATATTACATCAAAGTACCCCCTGCCCCAAAGATGTAATCATGCCGTGTGCAGCATACTAAAGGATAAGTAAAGCATATCCCATATTTGAAAACCTAGATTCGGTTTGTGCATTGTGTTACTTTCTGGATGCATAAAACTGCATTTTTTCCAGTAGGTTTATTATAATAACATTTTATTATTGTTACCTACAGAGTGTCGCTCAACTGTATCCATAGAACCTTTGAGAGTCCATGAAGTCCAGGCAAAACACTGCTCGTCTTACCAAATTAGAATTTAGCACACTTCATTGTATGAAACCCTACACCTACAATTAATTTGACATAACTGATCTGAAACTCAAAAAACAAGAATTGCCTAAACGGTAATGAAGACAGAGCCATTCACGGATATATATCCAGGTATGAGAATACATCCTTGGTAACCAGTATACTGTTTGAAAAAGCTAACAGAGTAAGGGACTTCACAATGCATCAATAATAGGAATTCTAGATAACGCCAAAGTGGGCAGCGAAGGCGTTGTAGACTGCTGTTAAACCCCTCATGCCTTCCGATGGGGTTTTCGGTGTCACCAAAAAGCGGGGGGGTGGGGGGGGCTTCAGGCATCCACTATGTGCGCTGGCAGTTCTTAGTTCCTACCCTTACTTGCCCCCCCTCTTGTGTAGCATATGGTCTCGGCTGCCCCTCTCCTAGAGTTAATAAAAAGTAGGGATTTAGGCATCTGGGCCTCTTTGACCGGCAGCTTCTGCAAGAGAACTTGCCCTCCTGCCCGCCCGTTGTTTGTTCACCATTATGTTTGGCTTAAGTCACAGCTCGAGGTCGGTGAGAATAAATTGCTTATTCCAGAGGAGAAAGCGGACTTGCCCATGGCGGTTGCGGTGGGGCATATTGCTTCTCATGATCCTGTTGAACGGTTTCTGAGCATAAGATGGAGTCTGGTGATATAATGTTAAAAAATAAAAATAAATGAAGCTGTGACCGACCCTCACTCCACAAAACATGTTGCCTCGGTTGTTTTATTTTAGGAGGGGAAGGCATGGGTCAAGAGGTGGGGAGGGGGGGGGGGGCAGTCAGTTCTCAGCAGTCTAGTATACTTAAAGTGCAAACACAGTTAAAGAAGCCTTAAGTGGGTTGTCTGATGGGTTAAACAATTAATAAATGCATGATCGATCCCATCCAGATGTTGCCTGGATGAATTTCACTGGCTTTTGTTTAAAAGCCAACTCCTCAGTTATTATATCCACCCCCCACCCACAGTGCTCTTTTATGCACTCTGTAGTGCCCTCAGTATTATATCCCCCACAGTGCTCTCAGTATATATAATGCCCTCCATAGTGCCCCGGAATAACTAATGCATTCTGTGGTGCCCTCAGTATTTATTCTACCCACCCACAGTGCTCTCAGTATATATAATGCCCTCCATAGTGCCCCAGAATAACTAATGCGCTCTGTAGTGCCCTCAGAATTTATTCTACCCACCCACAGTGCTCTCAGTATATCTAAAGCCCTCCATAGTGCCCCAGAATAACTAATGCGCTCTGTAGTGCCCTCAGTATTATATCCCCCACAGTGCTCTCAGTATATATAATGCCCTCCATAGTGCCCCGGAATAACTAATGCGCTCTGTGGTGCCCTCAGTATTTATTCTACCCACCCACAGTGCTCTCAGTATATATAATGCCCTCCATAGTGCCCCAGAATAACTAATGCGCTCTGTAGTGCCCTCAGAATTTATTCTACCCACCCACAGTGCTCTCAGTATATCTAAAGCCCTCCATAGTGCCCCAGAATAACTAATGCGCTCTGTAGTGCCCTCAGTATTATATCCCCCACAGTGCTCTCAGTATACATAATGCCCTCCATAGTGCCCCAGAATAACTAATGCGCTCTGTAGTGCCCTCAGTATTTATTCTACCCACCCACAGTGCTCTCAGTATATATAATGCCCTCCATAGTGCCCCAGAATAACTAATGCGCTCTGTAGTGCCCTCAGTATTTATTCTACCCACCCACAGTGCTCTTAGTATATATAATGCCCTCCATAGTGCCCCGGAATAACTAATGCGCTCTGTTATGCCCTCAGTATTTATTATATCCTCACACAGTGCCCTCAGTATATATAATGCCCTCCATAGTGCCCCAGAATAAATAATGTGCTCTGTAGTGCCGTCAATGGTTATAATAGCCCCCATAGTGCCCTAGTATCTATAATGGCCCCCAGTTGTGATCCCAATAGAGATACAGCCAACAAATGAAAAAAAAAAAAAAATCCCCGCCTCACCGCAGTCACTTGCGGAAAACTTGCTCCGCACTAGGGGAAGCAGAACCTGACTCTCCCAGCTGGATCATGTGATGTCCTGCTGCCTCCAGCGTGGTGCAAGTGTACACACGCATGCCTTTAAACGGACATACCCATTTAAACGGACATTGGACAGGTTTGCTTCAGTTTAAACCGCCATTAAAAACGGGCTCACTGACTTCAATGGGGTCTTTCTGGCCAAGAAAATGCCTAAAATTAGGATATGTCCTGATTTTGGAGAGACAGTATTCACGGACAAATTTAAAAAATGACCATGTGAATACCCCCATAGCCTGCAATGGTTTTAAGGGCCGTTAACAAAACAAAAAAAACTCTCACACAGCAGTTTTCAACTGCTCCTCTGTCCATCCTCCACATTGGTCATTGGTTGCTGTTCATACGCACAGGTCCCTCACCAGCTTAGCAGTATATCAGCACATGGAGAGCTTATTTTCATTACAGTACATACAGAATAAGGCTTCATGTGCACAACAGTATTCTTCATAATTTTTTTGTGTGGATAGCACACTGATCTATTCATGTCAATGGGGCCATGCACATATTAGAAATCACAAGTAACAAACACCAGAGTAGAATTGAGACTCATGCACACGATCGTGGTCCGCAATGCACGGGCACCGACCGCGGGACCTCCGCAGCGGATTGCAAACCCATTCACTTGAATGGGGTCCGTGATCCGCATCAGACGGTCCGCACTGCAAAAAAATAGTGCATGCGCTACTTTTTTGCGGTGCGGAGGCAAGGCCAGAAACACCACTGAAGCACTCCATAGTGCTTCCGTGGTCTTCCGATCCGTGCTTTCGCACCGATGTGTGCATGAGCCCTTAAAGCGGTTTTCTCCCAGAGGTGTGACCCGCACCTATCAGACAATGGGGGCATATCTTATGTGATGGGAATACCCCTTTAAGCCTCATTCACACAGGCAGTATATTCGTCTGCGATTTCCATCAGTGATTATGAGCCAAAACCAGGTGCTGCTCTAAACACAGAACAGGTGCAGATTTTTCCATTATACCTTATGGTTTTGGCTCAGAATCACTGATGGAAATCACTGACGTGTGAATAAGGCATTATACAGTAATTGGCATACATGTACTGAGGATTCTTAAAATGACTTTCCAGTTCAAGAAAAAAAATATTACATTAGGGGTCCATTCACAAGTCCGCAAAATGGATCTGGACCCATTCATTTTCAATGGGGGTGCAAAAGTGGCAGACAGCACACAGTGTGCTGTCCGCATCCGCACTTTCGTTCCGCAAGAAAAAATAAAAAAGAACATGTGCTATTCTTGTCCGCAGACACAGACAAGAATAGGCATTTCTATCATAGTACCGGCCACGTGCAGTCTGCAAAATTCGGAACGAACATGGCCGGTGTCCGTGTTTTCTAGATCCGCAATTTGCGGACCTCAACACACTTGCGGACGTGTAAATAGACCCCGACTGGTGAAGAAGAGGAACACTAACAGGATGACCTCATTTTCAGCTTTTAGCTACAGATCTGTCAACTCCTGGGCTCATTTTTTCCCATCCAAGATCACTTCTCAGGCTGCCTAATGCTTACTGGTAATTTAGTAGTCCAAGACCACTTTTCAGGCTGCCTGATGCTCACTGGTATTTTGGTAGTCCAAGACACTTCTCAGGCTGCCTAATGCTCACTGGTATTTTGGTAGTCCAAGACACTTCTCAGGCTGCCTAATGCTCACTGGTATTTTAGTAGTCCAAGACACTTCTCAGGCTGCCTAATGCTCACTGGTATTTTGGTAGTCCAAGACCACTTCTCAGGCTGCCTAATGCTCACTGGTATTTTGGTAGTCCAAGACCACTTCTCAGGCTGCCTAATGCTCACTGGTATTTTGATAGTCCAAGACCACTTCTCAGGCTGCCTAATGCACACTGGTATTTTGGTAGTCCAAGATAATGCTCACTGGTATTTTGGTAGTCCAAGACCACTTCTCAGGCTGCCTAATGCTCACTGGTAATTTAGTAGTCCAAGACCACTTCTCAGGCTGCCTAATGCTCACTGGTATTTTGGTAGTCCAAGACCACTTCTCAGGCTGCCTAATGCTCACTGGTATTTTGGTAGTTCAAGACCATTTCTCAGGCTGCCTAATGCTCACTGGTATTTTGGTAGTCCAAGACCACTTCTCAGGCTGCCTAATGCTCACTGGTAATTTAGTAGTCCAAGACCACTTCTCAGGCTGCCTAATGCTCACTGGTAATTTGATAGTCCAAGACCACTTCTCAGGCTGCCTAATGCTCACTGGTAATTTGATAGTCCAAGACCACTTCTCAGGCTGCCTAATGCTCACTGGTATTTTGATAGTCCAAGACCACTTCTCAGGCTGCCTAATGCTCACTGGTATTTTGGTAGTCCAAGATAATGCTCACTGGTATTTTGGTAGTCCAAGACCACTTCTCAGGCTGCCTAATGCTCACTGGTAATTTAGTAGTCCAAGACCACTTCTCAGGCTGCCTAATGCTCACTGGTAATTTGATAGTCCAAGACCACTTCTCAGGCTGCCTAATGCTCACTGGTATTTTGGTAGTCCAAGACCACTTCTCAGGCTGCCTAATGCTCACTGGTATTTTGGTAGTTCAAGACCATTTCTCAGGCTGCCTAATGCTCACTGGTATTTTGGTAGTCCAAGACCACTTCTCAGGCTGCCTAATGCTCACTGGTAATTTGATAGTCCAAGACCACTTCTCAGGCTGCCTAATGCTCACTGGTAATTTAGTAGTCCAAGACCACTTCTCAGGCTGCCTAATGCTCACTGGTATTTTGATAGTCCAAGACCACTTCTCAGGCTGCCTAATGCTCACTGGTATTTTGGTAGTCCAAGACCACTTCTCAGGCTGCCTAATGCTCACTGGTAATTTAGTAGTCCAAGACCACTTTTCAGGCTGTCTAATGCTCACTGGTATTTTGGTAGTCCAAGACCACTTCCCAGGCTGCCTAATGCTCACTGGACTGGCATTTTGGTAGTCCAAGACCACTTCCCAGGCTGCCTAATGCTCACTGGTATTTTGGTAGTCCAAGACCACTTCTCAGGCTGCCTAATGCTCACTGGTAATTTAGTAGTCCAAGACCACTTCTCAGGCTGCCTAATGCTCACTGGTAATTTGATAGTCCAAGACCACTTCTCAGGCTGCCTAATGCTCACTGGTAATTTAGTAGTCCAAGACCACTTCTCAGGCTGCCTAATGCTCACTGGTAATTTGGTAGTCCAAGACCACTTCTCAGGCTGCCTAATGCTCACTGGTAATTTGATAGTCCAAGACCACTTCTCAGGCTGCCTAATGCTCACTGGTATTTTGGTAGTCCAAGACACTTCTCAGGCTGCCTAATGCTCACTGGTATTTTGGTAGTCCACGACCACTTCTCAGGCTGCCTAATGCTCACTGGTATTTTGTAGTCCAAGACCACTTCTCAGGCTGCCTAATGCTCACTGGTAATTTAGTAGTCCAAGACCACTTTTCAGGCTGTCTAATGCTCACTGGTATTTTGGTAGTCCAAGACCACTTCCCAGGCTGCCTAATGCTCACTGGACTGGTATTTTGGTAGTCCAAGACCACTTCCCAGGCTGCCTAATGCTCACTGGTATTTTGGTAGTCCAAGACCACTTCTCAGGCTGCCTAATGCTCACTGGTAATTTAGTAGTCCAAGACCACTTCTCAGGCTGCCTAATGCTCACTGGTAATTTGGTAGTCCAAGACCACTTCTCAGGCTGCCTAATGCTCACTGGTAATTTGATAGTCCAAGACCACTTCTCAGGCTGCCTAATGCTCACTGGTATTTTGGTAGTCCAAGACACTTCTCAGGCTGCCTAATGCTCACTGGTATTTTGGTAGTCCACGACCACTTCTCAGGCTGCCTAATGCTCACTGGTATTTTGTAGTCCAAGACCACTTCTCAGGCTGCCTAATGCTCACTGGTATTTTGGTAGTCCAAGACCACTTCTCAGGCTGCCTAATGCTCATTGGTATTTTGGTAGTCCAAGACCACTTCTCAGGCTGCCTAATGCTCACTGGTATTTTGGTAGTCCAGACACTTCTGGCCAATTCTAGAGCAGGGCTGGACTAGTAGGAAGTGTCTTGGGCTACTGATGCACAGTGTACTTTAAGAAGCCTGAGAAGCTGTCTGGCCACCTTGACTGGTAGAAGAGGAGCCTGAGAATTAGTGGATCTGTAACTAAAAAGATGAAAAGGAGGTCACCGTGTAAGTGTTTTGTTCGTTCCCCAGTTAATGTGAATTTGTATTCTTGAGCTGGAGGCTCGCATTAAGAAACTTGCACTGTAATAAAAAGAGCCTATAAAGTTCTACACCAACCCTATCAGCTCCAACGCTTTATATAGTTAAAAACCTTCTAAAAGGAGGTTCTATTAAAAATAGCAGCAGCTATAGCAAACTATAGAGACAGTCAGGAGCTTAGGAATGTTTTCTAAAAGAGGCTTTCGCCATATAAATCTACCAGTGATCTGAAGCACGCCTAGGACTGGCCATTATGCTGAGGCATAATAAAAAGGCACATTATTGCAGAGCCTGGAATTCTTAATCAGTGCATCAGAATGTAGGAGCTTTGCTGTACCACATGGACACTTGTTCGGCAGACATGCCAAGCTAGGGCGGGTATGAAATCTGAGGACCTGCTATAAAACAGAGGTTTATTTTACACAAGGCCAGACTATAGTGCGGTGAAATCTAAGCGGATACACTCATTCTTATTATAACTATGTCCATATGTGTGGCAGAGGAAATAAGATACAGTAAAAGCCAGAAAACCAGCTGAAGCTACTATAGTCAACAGGCACGTAGGGAAAAGTAAAGTGCAAACAGGGGAACGCGATTACTAAATGTAAGAGGTACAATACAAGCACAAGGATGAAGATGGTGTAGAAGGACAAAACAACCGTAATCATTTTAGGGTGATATGGTGTTAACACATGCACTAATGAATCATATGCTTAACTTGGTGCTCCTGGACCCCGTTGTAAAATTTGAACAGAGTCCCTCCTTGTGTGGCAGAGAGGCCCTTAGGCACAGCTACTACCTTTGCACCCACTATACTAGAATGGGTCATCCTATAAACCGCTTTAGGTAAATGTCAGCTAGGTTTTTCTTATTCACTTATTGTAAAGAATCCGATAAGTATTTCTAGTATGCTTTGCAAGAATATAATACCATGTACGGGTTCTCCTCCCCAGATAACTGGATTCAGTCACCGTCTATGCTTGGTCAGAGATCTGAACTACTGAAGACTGCTGTGGAACAGATGACAGATTTATTGGCCATTTGACCACTTATAACATAATTCAGCCCAATCAATATAGTCAGCACAATGGATGGAATGTAGGGGTGGAGATGGAAGGTTTTATTTCATGGAAGGCCTAAACAAATCATGAGAAATGAAAGCCTGGCATTTACCACCACGAAGGAGCCCGAAGAAGAGACAACGTCCTTGTAACACCTCTTTCACTCCACTGTATTCTGGAGATGAGACACAGTAAAACTCTGTTCACACCACATTTTTTGGCATACTTTAGAAGTATACATCTGCGGACATAGGTGAAGACATGTCTGCACAGGGTAATAAGGTATACTTTACAGACTCAGAAACCAAGTATATACAACTGTACTCTACTGTTTACTTAAAGTTGTTCTCTCATCTCAGACATTGGTGGCATATAGTTAGGATGTGCCATCAATGTCAGATAGGTTTGGGTCCCACCTCTGGTCCCGCTCTTATATCAGAAAGGGCCCTCCAAAGTGAAGAAGAGCTCCATGTGCGAGCTTAGCGAACCCAACCTCTATGGGAACATCAAATGTAGCCGCGCGCTGGCTTGGGTTTTTCCAGCAGTCCCTTAGGGTCCTTTCACACTGGCGTTTTTCTTTTCCGGCATAGAGTTCCGTCCTCGGCGCTCTATGCTGGAAAAATCTGATCAAGATCATCCCCATGCATTCTGAATGGAGAGAAATCCGTTCAGGATGCATCAGGATGTCTTCAGTTCAGGACCGGAACGTTTTTTGGACGCAGCAAATACCGCAGCATGCTGCGCTTTTTGCTCCGTCCAAAAATCCGGAACACTTGCCCCAAGGCCGGATCCGGAATTAATGCCCATTGAAAGGCATTAATCCGGATCCGGCCTTAAGCTAAACGTCGTTTCGGCGTATCGCCGGATCCGACGTTTAGCTTTTTCTCAATGGTTACCATGGCAGCCAGGACGCTAAAGTCCTGGTTGCCATGGTAAAGTGTAGTGGGGAGCGGGGGAGCAGTATACTTGCCATCCGTGCGGCTCCCGGGGCGCTCCAAAGTGACGTCAGGGCGCCCTACACGCATGGATCACGTGATCGCATGGATCACGTGATCCATGCGCATGGGGCGCTGTGACATCATTCTGGAGGGCCCCGGGAGCCGCACGGACTGTAAGTATACCGCTCCACCACTCCCCACTACTACTATGGCAACCAGGACTTTAATAGCGTCCTGGCTGCCATAGTAACCTCAAAGCATTTCGAAGACTGATCAGGATCCTGATCAGTCTTCTAATGCTTTCAGGCGACTTGCGTTCTGACAGATCCGGCGGGACGGAAGTGCCCGCCGGATCCTCAGAACGCAAGTGTGAAAGAGGCCTTGGAGGTGAAAGGAGAGGTGGCCATACATGCGTAGTGCAATCTCCATTCACTTCTATGGGACTCCAGGAAATAGCCAAATGCGCTTGCTCAGCTATTTTCTGAACTCTCATAGTATAACAAGCACAGCTGTTATTGCAGCTCAGACTCAATCACTTGAATGGGACTGAGAAGCACAAAGGCCATGTGAACGATGGACGTGACATCACAGGCCGGGGAAGAGGCCTCAGCCCCTTCCAATTGCTGATAGGTATGGGTTTTTGGAGTCCACCGATCAGCTATTGATGACCACATGCAATTATGTCAGACTAAGGGCTCGTTCACATCACCGTTTCTCCTTTCCCGTTAAGGAGCAGGAGAACGGAAAGGACGGGTTCTGGAGATAACTGACACCTAACTGAGCGTAACGGAGCCTAAAGACCCCGTAGAATATAATGGGGTCCGTTCCGTGCCTGCTCAGAACATGATTTTTGAGCGAAGACAAAAGTACTGCATGCATGCAAGTCAATGGAGCGGATCCATTTTCTCTGGCACAATCTGCCACAATAGAAAACAATGTTAAAAAATAGTTAAAGTTAATACAAGCAGATCCGTTCAAACGGATGCATGCGGTTGTATTATCTGTAACTGAAGCGTTTCTTTCCGGCATAGAGCCCAGACGACGGAACTCTATGCCGGATCTTCCAAACGCAAGTGTGAAAGGGCCCTTAGAGATGCCATTTTCTGCCACAATTCTGGAGTGTAAATCTGTCTCAGAGTAAGCCAACCAACAGAGTCAGCGAAAAACATTGATTCCTGGACCACATTTATCAACCAGCCTGAGCCTCTGTGATAAATCTGGTGCAGGTCTTGACAGCCGGTTAAAGCTTACACCATCTGCAGGATTAGTAAATCTGCGCCTAAGGGCTCATGGACACGGCCGTAGCCGTTTTTGCAGTTAGCAAATTGCAGATCTGCAAAACATGGATACGTGCCAAATGTGTTCCGCATTTTGCCAAACAGAATGTCTGGTCCATAATAGAACTGTCCTATCCTTATCCATAACGCAGACAAGAATAGGACAGGTTCTATTTTTTTGCGGGGCCGCGGAATCGACATACGGATGCAGACAGCACACGGTGTGCTAGCCGCATCTTTTGCAGCCCCATTGAAGTGAATGGGTTCGCATCGGACTTGCAAGAAATGTAATCAGATGCGGACTAAGGCTACTTTCACATTAGCTTTAATTTTATTGTGGATCCGTCATGGATCTGCAAAACAAAAACGCTTCTGTTACAATAATACAACCGCATGCATCCGGCATGAATGGATCTGGTTGTATTATGTCTTCTATTGCCATGACGGATCCGTCATGAAGACTATTGAAAGTCAATAGGGGACGGATCCGTTTTCTATTTTTTCAGAGAAAACGGAAACGTCCCCATTGACTTACATTGTGTGCCAGGATGGATTCGTCTTGCTCCGCTTGCAGCGTTATTCTGATGGGGACGCAATAAAACGAAACGGAATGCATTTTGGTGCATTCCGTTTCGTTCAGTTCAGTTTTGTCCCCATTGACAATGAATGGGGACAAAACTGAAGAATGACTTCCACTGTTGAGATCCTATGACGGATCTCATTAGCGAAATTGAAAACACTAGTATGAAAGTAGCCTAAAACAACCATCATGTGCATAAGCCCTAAGTGTGACTTCAGTCTAAAGTCTATGACCATACTGATGAATCTGAATCACTCTGCAGTCCCAAATACACATGGCCACTAGCAGAATCAAATTAACTGCTTAAAGGGAATATGTCCTCAGAAAATGACCTATTGTTTAAATAATGGGGCACATTTATTAAGACCAGCATTTTAGACACCGGTCTTACTAAAGCCCCATAGCTGGTGGAGGATCCGCCGAAGTTATGCGGAGGCACAAGCCTCTCCATAACTTTGGCGCATCCAGCGGCAGATCTAAGACCGCTTTAGAGCTGTCTTACATTTAGACCATTTTCTACACCTAAAGCAGGGGTAGAAAATGATGAATGAGACGGGCCTACTGGCCCTTCCCCTTCCCCACAATTTTATTTTCAAAAGGTATTTATTTGGGTTTAACAGTAAACAAAGTAAGACTCCACAATCGTAGAATTCCCCACAATTTTAGACCTGGCGTGAGTGGGGAAAAGGCGCAGATAGTCTGAGCCTGAAATCTATATTTAAAAAACTCCGAAAAACTATCATCTTGCAATTTTCGCACTGGCCACTAAGCTTAATAATAGGCACTGCTTGTTAGTGTGTACAGATCGATTTACTGCAGTTATCTGCTTATCTTTATAGGCAGGATTACAATGACAGCTATCACATATGTAGATAGATAGATAGATAGATAGATAGATAGATAGATAGATGACACAGGCACCAACATTCACATATCACAGGTTATCTATTCCTGACCTCTGCACAGCTCATAGAGAAAATCTAGAAAACTATCCCATAAAATGAGGCCCCCTCCTGTCCATTGTGTCTATGGCCCATGGTGGCTGCTGTAAAGCATCTCTCTAACGCTGGGTTCACACTTGAGCGTATTTGATACGAGTGTTTTACGTGCGTTTTTGTCGCGCGTATTACAGCGCGTTTTTGGAAATAGGAAACGCGCATTGTACACACATTCGTGTGATTGACCACACTGGCGTCAATCACAATACGCGCTACAAAACGCCCCAAAGAAGCTCCTGTACTTCTTTGGGCATAGGGCGTTTTACAGCGCGTTCATACGCGCTGTAAAACGCTCAGATGAGAACCATGCCCATAGGGAAACATGGGTTTTTTCGCCTGTTGAGCGTTTTAGGTGTTTTAACGCTCAGGTGTGAACCAAGCCTAAATGCTGTTAAGAACAGCTCAGGCAAGATCGCTGCCCCATTAATATTTTTCAGAAATACAATAAAAAATAAAAATAAAAATCTACAATCAAAAATTTAAACAGATTAGAAAAAAGGGATATGTGTTGCTATCTGGTTGTAACTGGTATAAAAACTGTAGGTGACACTTTCTTTAATTCTTCATTTTTTCAATACCTTTTTTTTATTTTACCTGCCATTTTTAATGGCATATTTTTTTTCCCCCATCTAAAACTTTAAAAAGGCATTGTTCTTACGTTTCTTCAGGTTCCATAAAAATGCCTATAGAAAAATGTCAGAAAAACACCGTACCCAGAGCATGCTGTATCTCTAAAACTTAGGCCTCATTCACATCTCTGTTGGTGGATCTGGCAGCCTGCTGGATCTCACCGTTTTCTTCCAGCCGAAACTTGGCATTTTTGTTGGAAATTGGCAGGATCACCACTGGACCCATTGCCATCAATGGTAATCCGGCAGTGAAGTAGACGATCCGAAAACACCAGATCTGTGAGATTGGGCCGGCTGCTCTGTGCCAGAACAGCCTGCCGGATCCACAAACGGAGATGTGAACGAGGCATTAAACAGAATGCAGAAATACACCCTAAAATAACACAACATCTGGCCACATAAAAATCCAGTTAACAACACCCGAAAAAGACCCAAATTTATGTGAAAGTGCCCTAAGGGTGCGGTCACAGGTGGCATATCCATCGTGGATTTTCCTGAAGGGTTTACAGTAGCAGCAAAGTGGATGAGATTTCCACAAGAAAATCTGCACATATCTGGTTTTGACTTGAAAAATTGCATCAAAATGGCAGGAGATTTTGGTCCTATCTCATAACACATCATACCACGCCATAATGGAAGATGATTTCATTGCTAAATGCATGCTGGACAACTGGCACATATACTGCTTCATCCAAGTGTCACCAGAGAACAGAGATACATTCCCTTGTCAGGCTGCAGTCTCATATGTCACGCTTCATACACACACCCGACGAACGAAAAACCAACAGTACAGCTGCCCCTGAAGATGACGATAATGGGGCCTGGCGTGCCATACTGAACATAGTTCATCCATCCACTGGTTTAGGGTATTCTCACAGTGCAGAAGTATAACATACGCTAATCATCTCATTCCTTTAAGTGGGAATCCATGTGATAGATCATACAGCGCAGAATTATCTGCACGCGGATTGAAATCCGCATCGTGGCAGACACAAAGAAAGGACAATTCTAGCCGCGAAAATTGCACTGGGTAGCCGCATGCCGATTATCCCCATTAAGGGGGCTAATCTGCAGCATGAACAACGGCAAATCTGAGGCACGTTTTTCCGATGGGACAATTTATCACGTGAACATACAAAAAATGCGGATCTGATTCGGACTGAAACTACGTTTGTGTGCATGAGGCCTTAGGCTGGGTTCACACGAGCGTGTCCGGATGCGTTCAGTGAAAACTGTGCGATTTCACAGGCAAAGCCATTCAGTTTTGCCTGCGATTGCGTTCAGTTTTTTCCGCACGGGTGCAATGCGTTTTGATGCGTTTTTCACGCGCGTGATAAAAACTGAAGGTTTACAAACAACATCTCCTAGCAACCATCAGTGAAAAACGCAACGCACCTGCACTTGCTTGCGGATGCAATGCGTTTTTAACGCAGCCCCATTCACTTCTATGGGGCTAGGGCTGCGTGAAAAACGCAGAATATAGAACATGCTGCGATTTTCACGCAACGCAGAAGTGATGCGTGAAAAAAAACGCTCATGTACACAGCCCCATAGAAATGAATGGGTCAGGATTCAGTGCGGGTGCAATGCGTTCACATCACGCATAAATCCTGGTGCATTTTTATACCATGTGTGAAGGCTTCTTTCTAGGGCCTCATGCACACAACCAGATTTTTCATCCGTTTGCTATCTGCATATTTTGTGGCTAGCGCAGTGACCTATTCATTTCTATGGGGCTTTGACACATCTGTATTGTTTGTGTATCCATGTTGCTGTTATGACAAGAAGAGTCATTTCTATTGATACCAAAAATGCGGAATGCACATGGATGGTGTCCATATGTTGTGAATCCGTGATTTCTGGATTAAAATGCCGACATGGCTGTGTGCATGAGGCCTATGGGTAAGGCCACATGGGATTTCCTAAAACCTCATTCAATTTGCCGCAATATACTGTGCCGCCTCCATTTGGCTCACAATCACTGACCAAACACTGACTATGAAGGCAGCCTGAGGCCTACTTCACATTTCATTGTTTGGTCAGTGATTTCCATCAGTGATTTTGAGCCAAAACCAGGTGCGGCTCTAAACACAGACAGGAGCAGATCTTCCCTTATAGCTTATCTCTGTATAGGATTCACTACTGGCTCGCCTTAGGCTTTGTCCTCATTTCCATGTCAGTGACACATCTGTGAAAAAAAGCATACGTGTTTCATCCGTGATGTCCATGAAGGATCCGTGGTTAGTCCGTGTGTCCATTTTTACCATCCGTTTGTCATCCATAATTCACTGACGTTGCTCAGCTGAAAATTTATTTCCAAAATGGATGCACTACTGATGCCATCCGTGATGACCCATAGACGTCTATGGGCGTGCTTGGTCCGCATCACGGATCAAAGTAGTGCACGTCTGTGTGATTTTTTAACTGACCCACGGTCAGTAAAAAATACTGAAATGTGAACAGACACATTTAAATCAATGGGTACGTGTGCTGTCCATGGAAAATGTGGGCAGCACTAGAGATGAGCGAACTTTTAAAAATAGTTCGGCGTCCGGGTTGTGGTAAACTACGCATCCCGTTATAGATTCCACTACCGCGGACTATCCCGTCATATGGAATCTATGAGGGGCGGCTTCCACGAACCCGAACTGTTGAAAAGCCGAAGGACCTGGGATGACGTCACCGTCATGTGATCAGTGCAGGGGGCGTGGCTCAGCACTGGATTTGATACAGTGATCCAGTGATTTGATCCAGTGATTCTGAGCCAAAACCAGGTGTGGGTCAAAAACATAGAATAGGAGAAAATCTTTCCCTTATACCAGGGGTAGGCAACCTTTGGCTCCCAGCTGTTGTGAAACTACAACTCCCAGCATGCATAGTTGCTCTGCTCTTCTAAGAACTTACATAGAAATGAATGGAGCATGCTGGGAGCAGAAGGTTGCTGATGCCTGTGTAGCATCCCCAAGTCAGGGCAATGTATGGAACTAACCTGGGGAATGCCAGTGATGGAGAGGCCGGCACGCTGTTCCTCTGGGGCACTCTCTGGGTTCTTGCGGGACACAGCCAGGTGGAATGTGAGGTGCCCTTGGTGTTGTAGTTTAACGTGCCTATGGCTGGGTCCCTGAGGTGTCGTGACGCCAGTGCCAGTAAACGGTGGCACACCGTATTTATAGTAGGAATAACAGAGGTGCAGACTTGTAACTTGAAAACAGAATTCCAACTTTACTGAAAACAGTGGAAATTACAGCAGGCAACCTCTTAACACAGTCCTTGTTGCAGAAAATAGACGTTTGTACAGTCGCAGTTACAGCAGGCTTACATCCAGCAAGGTATAACAGAGGGAAAGACAACAGGACTTAGAATTGCAGGTGAACCTTACTTTCTTCCTGACTTGTCCTGACTGGAATTGATGCTTCAAGGCCCCAATGCCCTACTTCTGGCTTATATCCTTGAATCTCCAGTAGACAGTGTACCTCCTCTTGGCATTTAGTACCTCTTGCTCTAGGAATTGCCTCCAGGTTGACTTCTGCTGAACTCGCTTAGGCCTGAGACATGTGGCCTTCACAGACTCCAGGGTCTGCACTCCTTCTCCTAGGGCACCATCTTCCTAGGGTGGATTCCTCACAGGCCATAAGGCCTGGGTTTGGCCTTCACAGGCACATGGCCTGCACTTGTCTAAGGCATACTCTAGACTGCCTTCCCTTCCCCTGACTGGGCCTTATATAGACTAGGGCAGTGATGGGCAGCGTGCGGCTCTCCAGCTGTTGCATGAACTACAACTCCCAGCATGCAAAGCCTGTCTAGTAGGCTATCAGCTACTGACAGGCTTTGCATGGTGGGAGTTGTAGTTCTGCAACAGCTGGAGAGCACACGTTGCCATCACTGGACTAGGAGCAACCTAGCTCCCTCTGGTGACTAGAGCTGGAATTACATCCCTAGCCGGCCTGCACATAGCACATTTCACAGTAACAGGGAATCAAATACCATAAATTACATTGATTTACATTGCATGGTACAAATAGGACCTTTACCAGCCTCCTCCTAAAATGAGAGGAGCGACAGCAGCAAGTGACCCTTCCGTAGTGACGGGCAGTACAACTCCGTACACTACATACCCGCTGCTTTAAGCTGAGTGCGCCCTCGTACTCTACCAGAGTACCGCCCAACTGGAATTTCCACCTGAAAGAGACAAAGAAAACATGCAGGGATACATACATATCAGTACTCAATTCTATCTGCATCGACAATTGTCATCAGGTCCAGCTGACTGACGGAGTGCGGTGACAAGGCGTCGCTCTCTTTCTTCAGGATAAGAGAGTGGAACTGGGGCGCTGACCTGGCACAGCGGATGTTAGGGAATACCAGGATAGTCCATGACAATGAGTGAGTCCATAAAAGCATATCACAGAGACTCGCACACAGGAGTCCATCTCTGGGCACATAGACTTAGATAAAATATGCTTTAGCAATAAATACTGGTCAGCAGCACATACATAAAATCACAATACAGGACTCTGACAATACCAGGGTAACATCTTCCTGGCAAGTCCTGCGTATATTTAAAGTGCTGACATAAAGAACCCTTTTCAACCTGAAATGGGGTTAAAAGGGATAAGGTGCAAATAAAAGCACAACTTGGAGTTATTAAAGTACTTGACGCCACAATGTTAGCAGCAGGCAGGATGTCCCGGAACAGAAAGAGGCAGGCTGGGAGCAGTGGTTCCACAGTGGCAACTTATTTGTCAAACATGCCACCGGCCGTGGGAACTGGCAGCAAGCTCTACCAGCCTGGCAAACTTAAAGGAACAGTTCCTGCAACAAATATGATGTCCCTGTGAGGATGAGCAAAAATGGCCTAGCAGGCCTGCTCACAGGTAGGTGTCAAATGAGCCCCGTTCGTCGGAGGTAGTGCAGCCCTGTGCTGCAGGTAGTCTGGGCCATGCACCAGGGCCACTTGGAGGGGGTGCCCACCAAAGGGAATGGGCTGGAAACATCACCGGTATTGGGCCTACCCACCTCATTGGCCCGCTGGGTTGCGGACACACAGGAGCTGCTGGTCTCGGGACACGGGCCGGCGCTGGGGTAGACACTTCCTCTGGCCGGGACATAACACTCCCGTCAAGGCGGACTCGGCTCCGGGCATATGTCAATTTATCCGCTTTTACACGGACCTTGGGTGGCTCAGCGTTAGCGGTAGGACCTTGGACTACGGGTTCAGGATGCACAGGGGGCACAGGTAACTCACCACCGCTGGACTGCTGCGCTGCCTTCTTAGACTCGGTCACTTGCCGCAGGCCATCCAGATGAACTTGCAATATAGCGATCCGCTCCTCCAGGGCGGCGATGTCACTGCTGGATTCCGGCACACTTGCAGCAGGCTCCAATACTTCCTTTCTGCTTGCACAAGTCTGCGGCCACTCCCCCAGACTCGGGAGTTCTCGCCCAACTTCAGGCCCGCCCACATTGTAATCCACGTACAGGGGCGGCATCCCAGGACGGTTGTCTCCTCCCTCTTGGAGGGTTTTGGCGCCAAATCTTCGTGCCACTGAGGACAGTGATGGCGCATGAAGAAGTCTAATGGCACCGGCGGCCATCTTGGGCGCCATGATGCGGCTATTCACTGACAGCAAGCCGCGGTAGTAAAACAGCATAAAAGTCCACAAAAATGCACCCTGATGCGGCGATTTTCTTCCTCTTGATAGCGCAACACTGCACAGCGCTTTTTAGAAGTTTTTGGGACACTTTTCTGTACGTTTTAGGTCCGCAAAGTTCCATAAACAAACAGGCGTTTTGTCACTTGGCAAACTGGTTAAGGCACAAAGTTCACGTTTTTGCTCACAGTCCGTAAAACGTGCGTATCCTGTTCGTGACGCCAAAATGTAGCATCCCCAAGTCAGGGCAATGTATGGAACTAACCTGGGGAATGCCAGTGATGGAGAGGCCGGCACGCTGTTCCTCTGGGGCACTCTCTGGGTTCTTGCGGGACACAGCCAGGTGGAATGTGAGGTGCCCTTGGTGTTGTAGTTTAACGTGCCTATGGCTGGGTCCCTGAGGTGTCGTGACGCCAGTGCCAGTAACGGTGGCACACCGTATTTATAGTAGGAATAACAGAGGTGCAGACTTGTAACTTGAAAACAGAATTCCAACTTTACTGAAAACAGTGGAAATTACAGCAGGCAACCTCTTAACACAGTTCTTGTTGCAGAAAATAGACGTTTGTACAGTCGCAGTTACAGCAGGCTTACATCCAGCAAGGTATAACAGAGGGAAAGACAACAGGACTTAGAATTGCAGGTGAACCTTACTTTCTTCCTGACTTGTCCTGACTGGAATTGATGCTTCAAGGCCCCAATGCCCTACTTCTGGCTTATATCCTTGAATCTCCAGTTGACAGTGTACCTCCTCTTGGCATTTAGTACCTCTTGCTCTAGGGATTGCCTCTGCTTGACTTCTGCTGACTCGCTTAGGCCTGAGACATGTGGCCTTCACAGACTCCAGGGTCTGCACTCCTTCTCCTAGGGCACCATCTTCCTAGGGTGGATTCCTCACAGGCCATAAGGCCTGGGTTTGGCCTTCACAGGCACATGGCCTGCACTTGTCTAAGGCATACTCTAGACTGCCTTCCCTTCCCCTGACTGGGCCTTATATAGACTAGGGCAGTGATGGGCAACGTGCGGCTCTCCAGCTGTTGCAGAACTACAACTCCCAGCATGCCCTGCAGTAGGCTGATAGCTATAGACAGGCTTTGCATGCTGGGAGTTGTAGTTCTGCAACAGCTGGAGAGCCGCACGTTGCCCATCACTGGACTAGGGCAACCTAGCTCCCTCTAGTGACTAGAGCTGGAATTACATCCCTAGCCGGCCTGCACATAGCACTTTTCACAGTAACAGGGGAATCAAATACCATAAATTACATTGATTTACATTGCATGGTACAAATAGGACCTTTACCAGCCTCCTCCTAAAATGAGAGGAGCGACAGCAGCCAAGTGACCCTTCCGTAGTGACGGGCAGTACAACTCCCGTACACTACACCTGCCTTATACCAATCCTGGTTTTGGCTCAGAATCACTGATGGAAATCACTGACTGAACACTGACGCGTGAACTAGGCCTTAGGCCTAATTCACACGTCCGTATATTTTTTCCGCATTATTTCCGCAAAAATGCAGAAATAATGCGGAAGATATGCGGACCCATTCATTTCAATGGGTCCGCAAAAGATGCGGAGAGCATTCCGTATGCTCTCCACATCCACAAATCCATTCATTCCCGCAATGCGGAACCGTAAAAAAAGTAGAGCATGTCCTACTTTTGTCCGCAAATAGCGGACCATAGCCCCATTGAAGTGAATGGATCCGCATAAATCCGAATGACATGCGGAAAGGTTACAAAAGTCCTCCGCATGTCATCTGTATTTGCGGATCCGTAATTACGGATCCACAGGAAATGAAAAGTTACCCTGGAAACATTTTTTTTTTTCTTGTTCTTCCAGATTTTTGGCTAAATTCGGAAATACGGAAACACGGAAGGTATACGGAGACACTAAAAAATAAAAACGGAAGAATTTTGCGGAAACATGGATCTGCAAAAAAACAGGCCGTAATTCTGGAAAGAAAAATTACCGACGTGTGAATAAGGCCTTAGGCCTTATGCACACGACCATATGTATTTTGCAGCCCTCAAGCCGTGGATCCACAAAATATGGATACCGGACAAGCGCATGCCACATTTTCCAAAAAGAAGTGCCTAATATTGTCCGCAAAATGGAGAAGAATTAAACATATTCTATTATTTGCAGAATGGCTACTCGGATGTGGAAACTCAGATGACATTCGTGTGCCGTCTGCATTTTTTTTTGCCCCATAGAAATAGATGGAGCTGCATGCGATCAACAAAAAATATGGATCGGACAAAGCCTCAAAAAACAGTCCTGTCCATTAGTCCTTACTTTTGGATTTGCTCCTGATTTCACTCTGTGCATTGCGGAGGGTGAAATCCACACCACAGGCCAGTCTCCACACGTACTAAATGTGCAATGTGTACACGAGATTTGGCCACTCTCACTCACTTTGCTGGTATTCTAATACGCTGTGGTTTTTCTGCATAAAAAACCGCAAGTTATCTGCAATGTGTGCTTTAGAGCTCCTTCACACGAGCGAGTTTTCCATCCAGATGCGTTGCGTGTCGTGAACGGACAGCATCCGGACTGAATCCTGACCCATTCTTTTCAACGGGTCTGTGTATGTTTTTCACTAGTGATGAGCGAACTTGTTTTTTAAGTTCTGCGTCCAAAGTTCGGGTTATCGAAGAATCCCATTATGGATTCCGCTACCATGGACCATAAAGGAATTTGGAATCCATAACCGGATTCTTCGATGAACCCGAACCAGAACTTTAGACACAGAACTTAAAAAACAAGTTCGCTCAACACTATTTTTCACGCATCATCTCTGCATTCAGGAAAAATCGGAGCATGTTCTATATTGTGTGTTTTATACACAGCTCTGGCTCCGTAGAAGTGAATGGGGATACGTGAAAAACTGAAGGCAGCGGGTTGCAATGCGTTTTTACTGATGAACGCTAGGAGATTGTTTTTCATGTACACGAAGAATAACACATACATTACGGACGGGAAAAACGTACACATTGTATGCAGTGGCAGAAAAAACGGATTGAACTTGTGTGCAAAACCATCAGTTTTACCTTGAGCAGACGAGACACAATCCGTATCGCTCGTGTGAAATGGGGTGATGGCAGTCCTGTACATTGTATAACGGAAATAAGACTGGATACTTATAGAATACGGCATGTGTGCGCGCAGAGTGTCACTTGTCATTCATGTGAACCATTAGGGTATGTTCAGACGACGACAATTGTCGCGCGACAAAAAGTCGCACTATTGTCGCGTGACAATTTTTATAATGGGAGTCTATGGTGTAGCAGTGCGACATGCGACATGCTGCGACTGCGACACGACAGTCGGCAAAAATCCATCCGGGATGGATTTTTTGCGACTGTTGTGTCGCAGTCGCAACATGTTGCACGTGCGACACCACCATAGCCTCCCATTATAAAAATTGTCGCGCGACATTAATGTGACATCAATGTCGCGCTACAAATGTTGCAGTGTAGTGGTTCCCAAATTGTCGCGCGACATTGTCGTCGTGTGAACGTAGCCTTATTCCTCTATGCAAAGGAAAGACGCATTACTTTTAATGACATTTGGCATTACATGCCATGATCTAATAACAGCCCCACTTTACGGTGGCAATACTTTTTTTCCCCACATACAACTATGGCACTGGACAATGTGGTCACACTAGTGGGGGACATGACTATATGGCCCTGATGGCACAAGATGACGCATCACTGCGACCTTTGAACAATGGTGACCAGGCGGTATTTGCGATATAAACGTACACTGATGTCAATTTATGAACAAACCCTGTCAAGCCACTTTTGCTTTATCCTGGCTACACCGAGAAGGTGAGCAGTACAAACTTTCCATATGTTACACCTCCAAACCTCACTGCTCCGCTTAATACGGTATTACACAACATATTTTACACTACCGTTATTACACTACGCATATAATAGCACATCCTATAAGCCTGACGTGGGGTGGGTCTAGTTTGGACCAAATTAAAAGCACATATAGTCCACAGAAACAATCTGCCTCCTGCTAATTTTGGTGACGGGGGTAATGAAAGAGGCATAAATATACACGCGGTCTCCATCCGTACGTACATGCCTCATCCAGACGCGTGCCAGCACCACGTATACAGACAAGCATCCCTTTGCACCAGTGACCCCCAAATCCAGCAGTTTTAATCCAGTTGGTGGGGGCAGGTATGAGCACTACATGCGCTGTCTCATCTGACCGGTAGTTATATATTAAAGGATAGCACCTCTTCATCCGGCTGATAAAGGGTTAACCACCGAGAACCCCCCCGAAAGCATGCAATAAAGCGTCTAAAGATCAAAATCCCTTGAAAACCATGTCACACAAGCACATTGTCTCTGAGACTGGCAGCCATTTGTGTACTTGAAATACTTAGCTGCTATTAACAGAGGATCTTAGCAACAGCTTCCCTCTTACCTGAAGGTGAGCACCTAATGAGGCTCAGGGAACGTCCGCCTGGATCCTGTGAAATCCCAGGAAAACAAGGCAGGCAGCACTTCACAGCCACATTTACTCCACTGCACCCTGACTCCTAAAAGGGATTGCTTCATCTGGGCTCAGTCCAGACCAAACACTCACAGTTTCCCCTACTCTGCCAGCGCTGCTCTGACCAGAAAGGTAACTGGCAGGGTTTAGGTTTCCCATCCAATTACTGAGGGGGGGAGGGACTGGGAGAGCGAACCTGAAACTCTGATGTCACTGGAAACACTTCAACCTGAGCCCAGGAATCAAGAGAAAATGCTGCTGTGTGACCAGGTTTCCTTGCTGGCAGAGCTATTCTGGCTCCCAACGGGTTAATAAGAGGCATGCAAGGAGATCAATTAGGATAAAACTGCTGCATTTTTCATAACAATAAGAAAAAGTGTATTACGTTTTTTATTCTTTCACTTCGAAAATGGGGACAAAAAATTTCCCATAACCGTGACCTACTAAGGGCTCATGCACACGACCGTATGTATTTTGCGGTCCGCAAAAAATACGGATGACATCCGTGTGCATTCCGTATTTTGTGGAACGGAACAGCTGGCCCTTCACAGTCCTATCCTTGTCCGTAATGCGCGCAATAATAGGACATGTTCTATTTTTTTGCGGAAGGGAAATACGGACATACGGAAACGGAATGCACATGGAGTAACTTCTGTTTTTTTTTTGCGGATCCACTAAAGTGAATGGTCCGCAAAAAAACCCAGAAGGGACACAGAAAGAAAATACGTTCGTGTGCATGAGCCCTAAGGCTTCGTTCACCCTTGTGGATCGGCCACAAAAGGGTTCTGCTGAAAGATGAACAACCCCTTTAAATAGAAATGATATGAGTTTGTGTTTTTTCCTATTAAGGCCTATTGCACACGACCGTATGGTTTTGAAGTCCGCAAAAAAAAAAACGGATGACATCCGTGTGCATTCCGTTTTTTTGCGGAACGGAACATCTGGCCCCTAATAGAACAGTCCTATCCTTGTCCGTGATGCGGGCAATAATAGGACATGTTCTATGTTTGAACGGAAATACGGAAATGGAATGCATACCTTCCGTTTTTAGGGTGGACCCATTGAAATGAATGGTTCCTTATACGGACCGTATACGGAACGCAAAAAACGGCCTGTAGACTCGCAAAAAAAAACGTTCGTGTGAAGAGGCCTAAGGCTATGTTCACACCAGATGATGTTTGCTGGCCTTTTAGATGCATATTATGCTGCATCAAACTGTAGTTTTACACTATATAATTGCAGCATATTTTAGCTGTGTGAGTATAGCTTGATGTCTAGGGGAGAAGATGTTGCATCATGGCAGTAAGATGCATCAGCACATGGAGATCCATGGCAATTTACTAGTCCTGTATATGGTGTGAGCTTAGCCACGCTGTATAGGATCAGGGTGGATGAGAAATCTGGTGCAGGGATAGACACTTCTGTCTGATGCCATACCATCTATTGGCTGGCTTACTCTCAGACAGGCTTTTACACCAGAATTACAACGAAATCTTGGCGCAATATGGTGCATCTTAGGTCCACCCTTTTCCCATTAAGCTCCACCCATTTTCTAGTAAGCTCTTTGTTGATGACCATTCATGAGCATTTTGGAAAAAAGTGTAGAAACCCTAGATGAGCCAAATTGCGCCTTTTGCAATTTTTTTGGGGCGTAGATACATTAGTAATCAGGGCCAGAGTACCTATCAGTCTCATACATACCTGTCATATCAGAGGTGGGACAAACAGGCGGAAGCATCACTGCTTAACACTTTAATGATCACAATGTTTTAGGCCTCTTTCACACGGGCGTCACGTTTGATGCCTGGATAAGAGGCGAGAGCGTTGTGGGAAAATGCGTGATTTTTCCGCACGAGTGCAAAGCGTTTTAATGCGTTTTGCACTCGCGTGGGAAAAATTGTCATGTTTGGTACCCAGACCCAAACTTCATCACTGAAGTTCGGGTTTGGGTTGAGTATTCTGTAGATTTTATTATTTTCCCTTATAACATGGTTATAAGGGAAAATAATAGCATTCTCAATACAGAATGTTTTGTAAAATGTGGATTAAGGGTTTAAAAATAAAAAATTAACTCACCTTATCCACTTGATCGCATAGTTGCGATCTCTTCTGTCTTCTTCAAGCATTAGCTGCCGGCTAAAGGACCTGTGATGACATCACTGAGCTCATCACATGGTCCAATCACATGGTCCATCACCATGGTGATGGACCATGTGATGTGACATCACCACAGGTCCTTTAGATGGCAGCTAATGCTTGAAGAAGACGGAAGAGATCACAACTACGCGATCAAGTGGATAAGGTGAGTTCATTTTTTTATTTTTAACCCCTTAATCCACATTTTACATAGCATTTCCGCAGCCCCATTCACTTCTATGGGGCCTGTGTTGCGTGAAAATCACCGCTCATGTGCATAGCCCCATAGAAATGAATGGGTCCGGATTCAGAGTGGGTGCAATGCGTTCACCTCATGCATTGCACCCGCGCGGAAAACTCGCCCGTGTGAAAGTGGCCTTAGTCCTAATAGTATGGCCATAAGTTGCAGCCGTGCTGTAGCTGGGGTGCATCCGCCTTGTCACAGCAGAATTATATCAAATAGGTTCTCCTATTAGTGATGAGTGAAGCAAGCTTCGGATGCTACATCTGAAGTCGCTTCGCTCAAAACTTCGGATTATGGGCGCATTAAGGCGACCTTAGTGTTTTGCGGATCCAAACGGATACTGGCCGCGTGCGTTCCGCAATTTGCGGACCGCACATGGTCGCAACCATAATAGAAAATGCCTATTCTTGCCCGCGATTGCGGACAAGAATAGGACATGCTCTGTTTTTTCTAAGGAGCCGCGGAACGGAACCACGGATGCGTACAGCACACGGTGTGCTGTCTGCATCTTTTGCGGCCCCATAGATATGAATGGGTCCGCACCCGTTCCGCAAAATTGCGGAACAGACGCGGACTCATTCATACATCGTCGTATGGAGATCCGTCTCTGTACAGTATTAAAATGTCCTTGCGCTTGATTTCGCTGAATAACTTTGGTAGTTGATTTTTAACGTGGAAAACCACTTTAAAACTTGGAGCCGAGACTTCACGAATAACTGACTTCGGCTCATTGGAGCCCATGCATTTAATACTATATGAAAACCGATCTCCATACAATATTAATCCGAAGTTTTGGATGTAGCATCCGAAGTTCACTTTGCTCATCACTAATGATAATCATGCTATCCTGCCTACGATATACCATCGTGGCTGAGCCGCCTGACAGGAACCCTTAACAATGTTTAGTATATGCAAGTGCTGGAATGGTGTGTTTAGTAGCCTTTAACCTCTTAACGACCACCCAAAGTAAACAAACGTGGGGGTCGGGTATTTAAAGATGCCACCCATAGCTGCCGGGTTCCTGCTTTTTAAAACAGCAGACACTCAAGGCCAATGTATGTGATTAGCGGTAACGTAGATTGCATACATTTAACCCCTCAGGTGCCCTGGTCAAATGTGACCACAGCATCTGAGAGCTCAAAAACCATGAGTTTGCTCCCAGCCCTGCAACGGCACCCGCAAGTGGGGATCGGGGGAGCCGGATGGTGTGTGCTGCAGCCTCGGTCCTGCTAAATGATCTGAGGCTGCCACAGCTACAGTATGTTCCTATAAAGACCCGAAGTTATAAAGTGGTGCCAGCCTATAAATAACTTTGATGCATCCAGCGCCAGTCGAAATATAACCCAGCTTCTGAGCGGTCTTACATTCAGACTATTTTCTACGCCTAAGGCCCTATTCACACGTCTGCAATGTCGTCCGCATGTATTCCGCAATTCTGCTTAATACATCGGACCCATTGACTGAGAATGGGGCACGGAACACTGCGGAGAGCACACACTGTGCTCTTCGCATCAGTTTTTGCGGAGCGCGCCGCCGATCTTACGGCCGCAGCTCCGCAAAAAAGTAGAGCATGTCCTATTCTTGCCCGCAATTGCGGACAAGAATAGACATTTCTATGGGGCTGCCGGCCGGGTGTGTTTATGGATCCGCAATTTGCGGATCCATAAACACAACGGACGTGTAAATAAGGCCTAAAACAGGCATAGAAAATGATGAATGAGATGCGCCTGCCAGGGGTCCCCTTCTCCACCCACACCACGCCCACTTTTTTAGACCTGGCGCTAGCACGGAACAGTCACAGATTGCAGCGCAACTAACCGTTGTGCCATAATCTGCGCCAGAAATACGCCTAATATAGGCATATTTCTGGATAATAAATTACCCCCATAATGAAGTCTATTAGAGAAGCAATCTAATGATTGCTTGTTCAAGTTCCCTTGTTGAGCTATTGAAAAGTGTAAAAAAAGTTTTTAAAAATATTAAAAAAATGTGTACACATTCAAATCACCCCCCTTTTCCTCAAATTAAAATATATAAACAATTAAAAAAATAAACATCATAGGCATTGCCGCGTGTGAATATGCCCATACTATTAAAATATAAAAATATTTATCCGATATGTTCAATCAAGTATTGGAAAAAAACAACATAATCACTGATTTGCCATTTTTTGTCACTTCACCTCCCTAAAAAAAATGAATAAAAAGTGATCAAAATGTTGTACACATTCCAAAATGGTGGAAAATTACAGATCGTTGAAAATTAGCCCACACACAGCCCTGTAGACGTAAAAATAAAAAAGTTATGAGGGTCTTAATATGGTGATGCAAAGAAATAAATTCGTTTTTTCCAAAGTTTTTATTTTTTTTCAGTATTAAAACACAAAAAAACTATAGGAATGTGGTAGCGCTGTAATTGTACTGACCAGGACAATGAAAGTAACAGGTCAGTTTTACCACATTAAACACACAGGAAACACTTTTTTTTAATAATTCCACTCCGTTTTAAATTTTTTACCACTTCCCACTACATTGTATGCAAATGGTGCCATTAAAAAGTACAACTCATACGGCTATGTGATTGAATGGTCTTATTTTGGGAAAAGATATTGATGACCTATCCCCAGGATAGGTCATGAATATCAGATATGCAGGTGGCTGACACCGGGGACTCCTTGAGTGCCTTGACCGCTTTCTAGGCCAGTGACGTCATCGTACATCAGACGCATGGCTAAGTCAATGAGGCTGAGCTGCAATACCAAGCACAGCCACTATACAATGTATGGCACTGTGCTTGGTAAGCAGGGTTGCCACAGCTTCCTAAAACAGCTGATTGGTAGGGGCTGCGGGACTGGGACCCCCGCCGATGTGATAATGATAACGTATCCTGAGGTCATCATTATCACACCCTTTAAGTCACTCTCTAAACACTTTGCAATCTTATCTTAAATAACCACAGGTGTGCTGTACTGTACTTATTAACTCCTTCTGGACTTCCTGAGCTGAGGGGTACAGATCTTACATCCCATCTCAAACTGTGGCGGTTGCCTGAGGCAATTAACCTTTTCCACAGCAGTAAAATCTGTGGAACCTTACTGTTTGAATTTAGTAATAAGAAATCAAGAGAAAAAAGTTTACCACGTCAGGCATATAGGACCTGCGTTCACCAAATCTGAATCCGGTTCACAGCCTTGGTGCTTGTAGACCTTCTATGGTTGTCTGTTCTCTCTCCCCAGGGATATTCTCACAGTTAGGCCCCATTCACACGTCCGTGGTGTGTTGTGGATCCGCAACACACCATGCCGGCACTCCCCATAGAAATGCCTATTCTTTTCCGCAGGATGCGGACAAGAATAGGACATGCTCTATCTTTTGCGGAGCTGCGGCCGGATGTTTCGGGGCCGCGGCTCCGCAAATGCGGAAGCAGAGAGCACATAGTGGGCTCTCCACATCACGTCCGGCCCCATTCACAATGAATGGGTCCGCATCTATTCCGCAGAATTGCGGAATAGATGCAGACTAAAATGCGGATGTGTGAATGGGGCCTTAAATAGCTTTTTAGCAGCTGTTCAGTCTCAGGATTGGTGTCTCCTGGAAAAGGCTTCTCTCTGGGCCTATTTTGCAGGAGCTCTCACACAAAAGTCTTGCCTGCAGATACTTTCAGGTAACACTCACTAACCAAGAGGCGGGCTAAGCCAATAACCCTAGTAGCCTTACTAGCTTTAGAGGTAAATCCCAACATTTAATTCAGTAACATTAAATTAACCCTTTGCAGCATTCCTCTGGGGCACTGCATAAACAATTTGGTTTGAAAGAGTATAATGCTGCTGTAGCTCGTATGCTGTGTGGACATGCCCTAAATGACCAGACAGTTTTTGGGGATTTTGCACATGTAGTGCCTTTTTTTTTTATTTCTTGTGCTCCTAGAATACACATAGCTGTTTGTACCATACTTTTGTTATAGGTTTTTAAGTTTTTAGTTTAAACCAGACTTTCAAGTCTGGTTTTGCATTGTGTGGTTGTATCAACTTTGTGAAATGGTGCATAGGTTTTATGTATTAGGTGCAACTAACTGCATTGTGTTGTATGAATTAGCCCTCAGTGGTGATATTAGTCAGTGGCAGAGCTGTTATGGGTCAGCTAAAGGTCCTTTTACAGGGACCAATTTAGCAGGCAATTATCGGGAATGGACAAAACTCTCCCAATAATTAAACATTGTAAGAGAAGAGAAGCCAGCTCACTGGTACTATGAATAATGCAGGGATCTTGTCCCATTTAGACAAGCGTTACACCATCCATAATTAAGGACGCAATCTGTGTCAGAAACGCGTCGGAGATCAGAATTTTTAAAAATATGCAGCATGTCAATATGTTCGTGAGGCTTTTTGGTCTGTGATGTGGCCTAAACACGCCCATTGAAGTGTATGGGTCCATGAAAACCATTCACACAACATGGATACCATCCGTGTTAGGTCTGTAGTTTTCACATATCATTGGTAGGAGATGCTCTGGAAAACGGACAAGAATAGGACATGTTCTATTTTTTGGGGGGGCCACGGAATAGAGTAACGGATGCGTACAGCACACGGAGTGCTTTCCGCATCTTTTGCGGCCCCATTGAAGTGAATGGGTGTGGCTTGGATGCGGACCAAAGCAACGTTCGTGTGCATGAGGCCTAAGTGGATGGCCATGTCTTGGTAGGTTTGCAGTTGTGCCATACTCCTTCCAGATGTATGTGTTAAGAGAACACTCCAGACACACACCATATGTCCAACAGAATCATAAAACAGTATGTAAAAAGAGCCTAACCTGTCTTTGACCCTGACTTACCTGATTTCCTTTTATACCACAGTGCAACATATTGGAACACGATGTGCCTGCATAATATCACTTTCTAAAAATGTTAAACTGGAAACAGCATCTGACAGTACTATATATAAATCTAGGAGATTTGTTACCATGGTATCGACTCATTTCCACCAAAAAATAATATGTAAAGCTTAGATGCACATGAGGTATCCCCTATGGCACACCCATTAACCTGAAAGCAGTTCCTGTCTCAAAACTGGCCCTAACAACCAGAGTGCAGATTTTATTTTCTAAACTAGACAGCATAGTGTAACTTAGACATTGTGTGCTACCTCCAAAAATTACGCTTTTTCTTTAAAACAATTTTGATACAAGATTCTATAGACCTCAAATAACATTTACAGTAAAAGCTCACAAAAGCTGCTCACTGTGGCTCCTATCTACCCAACTCTGAATGCCACGGTCCAGCCCACAGCACCCCAGTCTTTTTCTCCACCACCCAACTCTCCACAGGGGCACGCTCAACAACATATGCCCTGTCCAAATTACAAGAAGGGCAACCTCTTTCATTATGCTACATCTCCGCCCTTGCAGCATCCCTATGTGTTCTCAAATAGCTATTCGGCCTAATTAAAGGGTCTGCCTGATCTTTCCTCAGGAAAGGTCATTGATATTTGATCAGTAGACAAGGGTGTAGCTAAAGGGGAACCAGGGGAAGTGGCTGCTTTGGGGCCTGAACTCAGAAGGGGCCCACCCAGGAGGAGGACTAAAAGATTTTAGTATCAAGGTCCCCTCAACAGTATTATAAAATGACATTATATACAGAGACACTGTAGGAAACGGACAAAGCGGCTGCCGGGCCTCGTGTGAGAAGAGTGATCTTGACTAGCCACAGGAGGAGGGGGTTGTGAAGAAATTGCCCGGGGTTGGGGGTGGGGGGAGGGGCAGTTGGTGGCATTCAAAAATTTGCTGTGGGACCCAGTCATTTCTAGTTACGCCACTGTCAGTGGGGGTCTGACTCCCGGTACCACGGCAATCAGCTATTTGAAGAGACCTCTTCCTGGGCCAGTGACATCGTATTTATCAGTCACATGACATTGGCACAGCTCAGTCCCATTCAAGTGAATTGTATAGCGGCCATACCAAGCATGGCCGCTATACAATAGAAAACATACAGTACTGTGTTCGGTAAACTGTCAGAAGGTCGCACTACTTACCAGAGTGTCACAGCCTTATCAAACAGCTGATCAGTGGTGGTGCCAGGAGTTAGACCCCTATGATCAGATATTGATGACCATCAATACCAAAATGTGGGACAACCCTTTCAAACACAATTCTCTTGACCAGGCATGGTGCTTGGGGATGCACTTGCCTGTCATCATCCTGGCTCTGGCACTGGATTGAACACAACCCTCTCCTAGGAGTACCGCCAAAATCTGCACAATCAAAAAAAAATGTAATGTAATCTAAATAGCAATAAATCTGTTTATGTAATAAAACATTAAAGGGGTTATCCAAACCCTATAATTCACCCTCTAATGCCTGGGCCCCTCACACAGGTAATACTTACTCCGCTCCCCGGCACCTGTGTCGCTTCTGACGCCTGCACGGCACGGATCAAAGCATCCAGCGACGGAAGGTGGGTATGTAACACCCCACTAGGGAGCATTACCACTTTTTGTGCCCCTTCACTATCTTTAATGGTTGATCCTGTGTCATCTTGTATATTTATTGCCATGTCCTGCACAATGTATGTTTATTTCCCTTCCAAAGGACTGTTTATGTGTAATGTGCCTGGTTCACCAGCAGATGGCGGCAACAATGGCAGATCTAGTTTTCCTAGAGTGGAGCCTTCTATCCATTCTAGCCCCCTCCCTAGAGAGGGAGGAGTTGAGTTAGTTTGAGTGCAGTCTAGAGGATCCCCTGTAAGGGCAAGCAGCAGGCCCTTGTCCCTGCTGGACGAGCATGCAGAAGTTAGTCTAGCTTACCCCCTGTAAGGGGAAGGCTATGTTCTGGCCAGCAGAGCCTGTCTACTCTGTTGGGCCCAGAGGCCAAAGTCGAAAGCCTCAGAAGCCAGGAGGAAATATTCCCTGGATAAAGATAAAGACAAGGATAAAGACAAAGATACAGATTCAGGTAAAGACAGAGTCAGACTACAGAAATCAAATTTACAGCAGAAGAGGAAAAGTTCCAGTTTGATCCACCCAACATAGCAGGCTGAAAAAGTGCAGATGTAGCAGAGCTGAATGTATTTGCCTGCCAGAAGTTAAGCCAAAACCTGCTGATGACCAATTCCAAGCCTGAAACTGTTGGAGAAACGTTTATTGAAAGTAAAGCTGTGTTCAACGTTGATACAAGTCTGAACTCCAGTTATTTCACCCTCACCCTTATCACCTATCCATCTTAGTTGCACCGCTGCAGACGACAACGCCTGGGGTTCCAGGATATCCAGGTAGGAGCACCAGGACAAGTGGAAAGCCGCACCTAGAGGGACTCTATAGGCCACCCTCATGGGTCAATCTGTGTGCCTACAAACTTTTTAGCCTATTGGATTTACAAAAATATCTTTGGAAATGATTTTGATGCATTTACTGTGTTACTGTGGAGCGACAGACGCAGAAATGTGTGCGCTGGCGCCCGAAGGGGTAATCTGACATTTTTACATGTAATGACGCAGTTTCTTCGTGAGCAAACAGAGCTGGAAAATTCAAGAAAGCCCTTAGCTAAAGTGCGAAAATCTAGCCCTGCCCACTGGGAGCGATGTTACTGCATAAAGAAGGGAAATGGAAGCTCCTCCCCTGAAGCCCCTCCTTCTTCTCCAGTGATCTTGCCAAGAGAAGAGTGCTGCAAGGTGGCGACAGAATCGCGCCCAGAGAAGACAGTCCCAAAACCCAATTGGGAGGAGACGATATGCGGAGATGACCTCTCCAAGTTCAAGGAAGCCATCGAGGAGATCCGGCTCTCACAAATTGCCCGGGGATCGTGCCCCCAAGCCCGGCAGGTGAGGTGGGGGCAGCCGGAGATCCTACTCCGCTGACCAGAAGAAGCGAACCACCCAGTAAGAGCGAGAAGACCGACTTTCTCAACTCCATGGTGCCCTGGAGAGTGACAGCCCACGCCACTGACGCTTAGAAGCATCACAAAGCTATCGAGGACTAGGTCCTCAGCTGAATTGACCGCCCATTGCCCCACGACCCGCTGCATGAGAGACGTACCGAAACCGTGCTGTGGTTTAACATCAAGAGCGGTACAGGGTTTATTCAAGATGACAGGTCGGGGACAGAACTTTTCGTAAACCACCGCTCAGTTAAGAGGACGTACCTGCCACAGGCTAGACCTAGTCTTTACAAAGGGGAACAGGTGGAGTAAACCCCTGTGCTGTCCCCTAAAGGCCTCTTTGCTGCCTGAGTGAGCTTACTCCCCAAACCAATGGCCCCAGCGTTCGAGACGGAGTGCTGGCAAGAAGACCCAGCTGCCCGGGGTCGAGTTGGCCGCCTGCAGGAGGTGGAAAGTAGAGCATTGAGGTACCATGAGAAGCCAGCACTCGAGCCAGATCCCCTTATACTGGGACTACCTGCACCCCCAACCAGTGGCGTAGCTAAAGGCTCATGGGCCCTGGTGCAAGAGTTCAGCTTGGGCCCCACTTCCCTCAGTGCTTTGTGTATCTTCTTATGTGGCACAAGGCTCTTTGGGCCCCCTGAAGCTCCTGAGCCCAGTAGCGACTGCTACCTCTGCACCCCCTATAGCTGCACCCCTGCCCCCAACCATAGATCGGCAGATGGGAAGCGTGGCCCAAACAGCTTTGGTGTACAGCCCGACCATTGTGGCCTACCAATTGCATTGGAAATCCCAGCCGCAGTTCATAAAAAAGGAGAATCCGGAGCTGACAATCCGGCCAACCTAAGTGGAGGCTTATCTACCAGCACCCCTCCAGCCAGAGGTCCTGGATCCCCGGGCTATACCCAATTCCACCACAGGAGGGCAGTAGCGCTCCACTACTCGTGCCCGAATGGATTTTCAGAGGGAGGATAAACCTGTCAACCAGTTCAGCAGCTCCAGCAGCGAGGAGGATTTGAAATCCCTGTGTGTATTCTTTTGCAGGTGCCGCAATGTGTTCTCTTATGCACTGTTGTATGGATTATGATTCTTGCACCTTATTCAGGTCACCAGATAGTTAACTCTGTATGGCTTAGCCATTCTGGACTGCCTTTGAGAATGTCTGGTACGTTCCACGCAGATCTAACATCGCCATTGCTCATTTTAGACTGCCTCTGAGGACATTAAAATACTAATGGTCCCTGAGTGACATATTCTATTGCTACACCAGGTAAACCAAGTGGTAAAAGTCACAAGCAGGTCTAACATCATAAAGGGTAACCCGCTACTATTATCTGTACGGAGAGATTAGAGTGAGTAGCCTCATCAGCCCAATGTGTATATATTTTGAGAGCCTTGTGTTGAGCCAAGGTTATTTGAGTCCTAAGGCCTAGCATGCAGCCTTAAGGAGAAATTGTGTGTAGCTACCTGTTTAGTCATCCAGGTGACGAAGCGTAAAGCATTATAAGGCCTTGATGCTTGGAAGTAAATACAGGATAAAGCTACCCTTCTGTCTGCAGGTGTATCAAAGAATGTGGAGGGACTATAGTACATGACACCCCCCATGCTCCATATGTGACTATGGCCAAGTTGCGGAGTGTTGAGCGCTTAGTGCATTGTGCGTACTTTAAGGAAGTACAAGTAATTGGTTGGTTCGCTGAGAGAAGGAGAACCGTTGCAAAACACCCTACTCAGTCCGGTTCCATAGGTAGCGATCTTATATGTTAGTCTTTATATGTCAGTATTCTAATGCAGCACTCTGTATTTGTTAGGTACCCTGAGGGCATATTTTATATATCCTAAGCACAAGCTGAGGACGGCTTGCCTCTTAAGTAAGGGGGGAATGTAACGCCATGCTAGGGGGCATTACAACTTTTTGCGGCCCTTCACTATCTTTAATGGTTGATCCTGTGTCATCTTGTATATTTATTGCCATGTCCTGCACAATGTATATTTATTTTCCTTGCAAATGACTGTTTATGTGTAATGTGCCTGGTTCACCAGCAGATGACGGCAACAATGGCAGAGCTAGTTTTCCTAGAGTGGAGCCTTCTATCCATTCTAGCCCCCTCTCTAGAGAGGGAGGAGTTGAATAAGTTTGAGTGCAGTCTAGAGCAGTGTTTCCCAACCAGTGTGCCTCCAGCTGTTGCAAAACTACAACTCCCAGCATGCCTGCACAGCAAAAGGCTGTCCGGGCATGCTGGGAGTTGTAGTTTTGCAACAGCTGGAGGCACACTGGTTGGGAAACACTGGTCTAGAGGATCCCCTGTAAGGGGAAGCAGCAGGCCCTAGTCCCTGCTGGACAAGCCTGCAGAAGTTAGTCTAGCTTACCCTCTGTAAGGGGAAGGCTGTGTTCCGGCCAGCAGAGCCTATCTGCTCTGTTGGGCCCAGAGGCCAAAGTCGAAAGCCTCAGAAGCCAAGAGGAAAGATTCCCTGGATAAAGACGTTTATTGAAAGTAAAGCTGTGTTCAACGTTGATACAAGTCTGGACTCCAGTTATTTCACCCTCACCCTTATCACCTATCCATCTTAGTTGCACCGCTGGGGACGACAATGCCTAGGGTTCAAGGATATCCAGGTAGGAGCACCGTGACAAGTGCAAAGCTGCACCTAGAGGAACACTATAGGTCACCCTCATACCAGCCTGGCATACCTACACCTGGGTTCCACCATCACCTTCTACATAGGGGGACTATTTTTGAAATTTACACCCCTGTCACCTATGCAGAGCAGGGGTTTGTATCCGGCAAAAATGGGTTAATGTCACGCAAGAATGTAACAGACGATTTTTAGAGATTTGCGTCCCTGTCACCTATGCAGAGCAGAGGTTTGTATATGGCAAAACTGGGTTAATGTCACCCAAGAATGTAACAGACGATTTTTTGAAATTTATGTCCCTGTCACCTATGCAGAGCAGAGGTTTGTATATGGCAAAACTGGGTTAAAGTCACCCAAGAATGTAACAGATGATTTTTTTAAATTTACGTTCCTGTTACCTATGCCAAAGCAGAGGTTTGTATGCAACAAGAAATAGTAAATCGCCGCCTGACAAGACAGGCGATTTTTGAATTTTCGTCCCTGTCACCTATGCAGAGCGGGGGTTTATATATGACAAAAACTGGGGTTAATGTCACCCAAGCAAAACTGGGTTAATGTCACCCAAGAATGTAACAGACGATTTTTTGAAATTTATGTCCCTGTCACCTATGCAGAGCAGAGGTTTGTATATGGCAAAACTGGGTTAAAGTCACCCAAGAATGTAACAGATGATTTTTTTAAATTTACGTTCCTGTTACCTATGCAAAGCAGAGGTTTGTATACAGCAAAAATAGTAAAATGCCACCCACCAATGGAACAGACGATTTTTTGAATTTTACGTCCCTGTCACCTATGCAGAGCAGGGGTTTATATATGACAAAACTGGGTTAATGTCACCCAAGAATGTAACAGACGATTTTTTGAAATTTACGTCCCTGTCACCTATGCAGAGCAGGGGTTTGTATACGGCAAAAATGGTAAAATGTCACCTACCAATGGAACAGACAATTTTTAGAAATTTACGTCCCTGTCACCTATGCAGAGCAGGGGTTTGTATATGGAAAAACTGGGTTAATGTCACCCAATAATGTAACAGACGATATTTAGAAATTTACGTCCCTGTCACCTATGCAGAGCAGGGTTTTGTATACTGCAAAAATGGTTCAATGTCAACCACCAATTTAATAGAGAAATTGTAGAAATTTATTTCCCTGTCACCTATGCAGAGCAGGGTTTTTTTAATGGCAAAAATGCGTTAACGTTACCCAACAGTGTAACAGACAAATCTTTGAAAAATATTGCCCTGTCTGCTATGTAGAGCAGGGGTATAAAACAGCAAAAAATGGGTTAATGTCACCCAACAATGGAACAGATGAATTTTTGAAACTTATTGCCCCGTCCGCTATGCAGTGCAGGCCGCAAAGGTACTTTATCACCCCCAAAAGGTGTATTTTTCATACACTATGAAACTTATGGATTTAAGTGTATTTCTTTCACTGTCAGGAAATGCAGCACAGGCTGCAAATGTATGTACTATCTAGCACAAAAAGTGTGTTTTTTTCAAACAACAATATAGCAGCAGTATTTTACGGTTTTATTGGACTGTCAGAAATTCAGCGCAGGACAAAAAATTTGGGAATTTGTCAACCGACAATGTAACAGCAGCATTTACTGGTTTTATTTGACTGTCAGATATGCAGTGCCGGTGTCAGAAAGAGAAAAAAACGCTTTAGGTCACACAAATATGTTGCAGACGAATGTAATTAAATTATTTTTACTGCCAGGTAGGCACCGCAGGCCACAGGGGTTCTTGACCGCCAAAAAAAGTGAATTTGTCCCCCCTAGAATCTAACAGATGGATTTAATGAATAGATTTTCCCTGTCAGATATTCAGCACAGGGGTAGTTCAGAGACAAATGTGGGACTATGTCCCCCCCTGGGGCCCTGAAGTCACAGACGGAGTACCTATATTATTTTCCCTTCCCCTGGCACATATGCAGTGCAGATTCACTTAAAAATGGGTATATGTTGCCCACTGAACTAAAAGAACAGGATTAAATTATTGTCCCGGCACATATGCAGGTGCAAGTGCACTACACTTGCACAAAATGGCTGCCGACACCCAAATGGATAAAACTTATTTTTCTGTGGCACTGGGCTCACATGGGTAAAAAAATGTTGCATAGCACCCACAAAAATAATCGCTGTAGTTTGCAGATTTAACACCAAGTACACCAGACCAGAATTGTTTTCTAATTTCTCCCTCACAGCAGCATCCTATCCCTACTGTTGTAGAAATTTCCTCTGTAGCCATGCTGCACTTAAGTGTGCCAAACACAAGGAATTTCCCTGTGCTTAACCCCTTAGTGACCAAGCCTGTTTGGGCCTTTATGACCAAGCGTTTTTCGTCCTTTTTTCATGGTCTCGTTCCCAGAGCTATAACTTTTTTATTTTTCCGTCTATATAGCAGTATGAGGGCTTGTTTTTTGCGGGACAAGTTGTAGTTTTTAATAGCGCCATTTTGGGGTACACATAACTTTGTTATTAACTTTTATTAACTCTTTCTGGGAGGGAGAAGGGGAAAAATAGTACTACTGCCACTGCGTTTGTACATTATAAATTTTACGGTGTTCATTATTCGGTAAAAGTAACATAATATTTTCATTCCCTGGGTCAGTACGATTACAGGGATACCAAATACTTATAGTTTTTTAAGTTTTACTACTTTTTTGCAATAAAACCCTTTTTAACAAAAAAATGATTTTGCATTGCCACTTCCCAGGACCCATAACTTTTTAATTTTTTTTTCTATGGAGTTGTGTGAGGGCTTGATTTTTGCGGCACGACTTCTATTTTTCATTGGTATAATTTTTTTAGTAAATTCCGCTTTTTGATCGCTTGTTATTTCGTTTTTTTCTGTGAAAATTAAGAATAAATTAGAAATTCTGGCTTTTTTTTTATTTATTTTTTAACGGCGTGTACTATAGGGGATAATTTATGTAATATTTATGTAGTGCCGGTCGTTACGGACGCGGCAATACCAAACATATGGGGGATAATTTTTTTTTGCAATTTTTTTCATTGAAAAGCGTATTTTCAATGGAAAAAAAAGCATATTTTTATATTTCATGGAATTTTTTTATTTAATAAATGTGTATTTTTTTCTAATTTTTTTTACTACTTTATAGTCCCACATGGGGACTATAATATACAGTATTTTGATTGCTTTTAAAATGTAATATTATCATTTATAAAATGTAATATTATCATAATATTATCATTTAAAATGTAATGCATTATCTATAATGCATTACATTTTAAATGCAGTGCAATTCCAACATTGACCAGCAGGCTACGCCAGAGAGGCATAGCCTGCTAGTGAATACTTCAGGGCAGGCTCAGGGCCCTGCCGGAAGGAAGGTGAGCTTCAGCCCATCAGCACCCGCGATCGCATCTCGCGGGTGCTGATGGGTGACAGAGGGAGTTCGCTCCCTCTGTCAACCCTTTGCATGCGCAGGCGCCATTGCGCCCGGCATGTGGGGGTTAAACAGCCCGGATCGGCACTCCTGCCGGCCCGGGCTGTTAGAGCAGGGCCGCGGCTCTCATGTGAGAGCCGGGCCCGCGCTCCCTGCTGCACGGGGGACCCGTGCAGCGCTTAGACTGGGCCGCCGTAAAAACACGGCAGCCCAGCCTAAGGCCCCTTAGTGACCGCCGTAAAAACACGTATGGGTGGTCACTAAGGGGTTAAAAGCATGTGTAGCACGCTCTCTTGTGTAAGGACCGGAGATACCTCTTCAGAGTCATGTAGAGTCAAAACGAGTTGATCCTTTCACCGTGCTGATTCCATTCCAAAAGGCCCCCAGCACAGTATCTGTTTATTTCTTATAGCTCACCAAACAGGAAGTGACAAAACAGGAAGTGATGTCTACAACCAACATCACTTCCTCAATACCCCAACATAACAAGAACAACAGAAAAGTGACCAGACAGGAAGTGACATCATCATGTACATATGAAAAGGAAAGGGGACCACACCAAGATAGCTGAACAGGGAAATGCACACACCTCATTCCCTGAAGGATGAGTCATGTCCATTGTCCTAAACAGCCATGTGGTTGACCATCCCCCATCATCAGCATGGACCACACTCAATACTGCTCAGAGTGACCAGTACCTAAGTGAGATCATTCTACTTGTTATTACATGTCTGAGACTATCTGCGGAGACATTGCTAATGCGGTTATCCGTATACGGTACCAGTATATGGACAAGGCAGATTATCAATGTCTTCTTACAAAAACAGATATGTATCCAAAAGAGAACATGTCTCCAAGCCCATGAGAAGGTTTTCACACTGACGGTTTTACCGCTGGTCCCGATCCAAGCCAAGTACCCTCTGCTAGAGCGCTCCTTGGTTACAACCGACACAGGGAGACAGATGACAATACCTAAAACACACACATCCTAGAATAAAATGTCCACATATAATAAAATTTCCACAACACTACACTAGTAAGAGCAGAGTGACGTGCGGCGCTACGTGACTCTAGCTTATATAGAGGCTGGGTCACATGCTGCATTTGGTCAATCACAGCCATGCCATTAGTAGGCATGGCTGTGATGGCTTCTAAGGGCACACTAGTTAAATGCTCGTTTATTGGCTGCCCTGCAGCCTTTCAACAAGCGCCATTAAATCGCCGACCACCGAACTCGAAACCAAACTTTATTGGAAATGTTCGGGTCAGGGTACCAAGAACCCTAAAGTTCGGTACGAACACGAACTTTACAGTTCGGGTTCGATCAACCCTACAGGGTAATAAACGGGGTTGACCTTCTTGTCAAATGGAGTGGCCATATGCTGGTTGCAAGAATGCCTTGATGAGAGTGCCTTGGAGTGTTGGAGGGCTGTTAACAGCATTTTCTAATACAAATGAGGCAAAGATATACTGTATGCCAAAAGGGCGTTCTAAAGGAAATACATCTGTCTAGTCATAGTCTTTGAACATGTTAGATCAGTGATCGCTAACCTCCGGCACTCCAGCTCTGGTGAAACTATGATTTCCAGCATGCTACATTCATTTCCATTGAGTTCTGAAAAACAGCCAAGCAAGTGTGTATCTTGGGAGTTGTAGTTTTACCACAGCTGGAGTGCTGGAGGTTAGCCATCACATTGTTAGATGTATACAGCAAAAGAAGTGCCAAGATGTAATGTGAACCTCGACTGCATCTGAAGCTACACGTCTTACTATTTTCATTTTACACAAATAAAAATGGAGAAATCTTGATAAAAAGAATCTGCTCATTCTGTAAAGTGCAATACAACCATTATTGTTCTCACTCTTAACCCGATAAAATAAGAGCACAAACCCTTGATTATGCAAGAGGGATATTGTACTTTGGAATTTCTAAGCAGGATTTCAGAAACCAGAACTGAGGCAGACAGTAGATGACCTTTATACAAGAATGTGAGAGAATTCCCCATCTCTGTGTGAAGAGCATGGTCAAAGTCGGTCACATGACTAATGAAATTCCAAGGGAAAAGAAAATCACATTTACTATCGACTGGTTACTTGATTTTAGAAAAAAATTAACTTTTTAAAATCACTTATAAAAAATATCTGTGCTTGGTTTTGCTAACAAAAGAATATTGTTCAACAAGGCCACTGATGTACAATAGAGGTGATCCCACACATATAAACTATTAAAGCACCTGCTATCAAGATTTAGGCTCCAAAACTGCCACCGATGTGTTATCCAGGACGGTGACAGCTTCGCCGTGATCTTGTATATGTAAAAAGGGGGTTTGCTGTGCATTTCCTTCATTTAGGCTACTAAAAAACAAAACTTTGACTAACTGTGTATTTGCATAGACAGCAGATTTGAGATAACAGGCTGTATCCACTAACCACTAGGTGGAGCAGTGTTAAAGGATAACTGTCACATTTAGACCCAAATTTCAGTTTTCATATATGTAGTTACTAATATGATAATATTCCTGAATCAATAACTATTAGACTTACTTACCCCTTATTTAATAAGATTCAGCCCTTAGCAACCAGTCTGCATAAAACTGCAATTTCACTATTCTGTTAAGATGGCCGCCCTCAGCCCTGAGGCTAATCCATAGGACACCTGCAGTGAAGTTAGTGAAGACCAGCTCTGTATAGGGAGGTCTTGCAGTGAAGTTCCCAGGTCTGGCTGAAGCCTGTAGTCCTTCTACAAGCTCTCCTCTTATCAGATAAGGCTGTCATTTATACACTGAGCAGCCACATTGTCCTGCACTGCTAAGGGAGTGTCTGCCAAGCACAGGCATGTGGAGAAGTTCACACACACAGCCCAGCACTGTTATCTCCTGTCAGGAAGAACCTGGCTTTTTATACATTCCCTTACAATGTTGACTCACTAGGAAGGAACATAGCAACCTGATTTTATCTCAGGTAAATATAGCCAATACTGGGGACTTTTAGGTGGCTTTTAGGGGTTATTTATTTAAGAATCAGAAATTAAAAACAGGGCCAATAAGGTGATATTAATCACCAGAATCCAATAGTAAAAAAAAAAAAAATTTGACAGTTATACTTTAAGCCTCAGCCTTTTGCCATACCTCTTACTGTCTCACCTGTCATATACCCAGCATCTCCTGCCTTGCTGCCCGCTGCTGTCTCTGCAAGATGGGGCAGGGGAGTGCGCCTGCCACTTCCTGTCATTTATGCTTCCAGGGGCGCGTGCTTCTGGCTACCCAGCACGGCCTTTGGGCGGGGTTACAAGTTTAAATAGCAGCTTCCTCTCCTAGGTTTAGTAAAGCAAAGGTGTTCTGATTTGATCTTTTGTGTTTGATCCAGCCTGTTTGACCATTCTGTTTGCCTGCCGCCCGCATGGACTACTGGACCAGTCTGACCCTTAGACTGTGTGGTCCCCTGTACTGGCAGGGGCAGATACAGACAGCAGAGGGCCCCTGTGCAAAAAATGTGCCTGGGCCCCCCAAGCCAAATTCTCAACCTAACTTTTTCTATTCTAACAATACAAAACATACAGGGTAAGGCTACTTTCACACCTGAGGCACTACAATCTGGCCACCTGATCTGGCACAGAATGCAAGGAGTCGGCCGGACACAAACCGCAGCTTGTGGCCGGAGAGACTGTAGCCGGATCTCTGCTGGACCCAAATATAGTTAATGGGGTTGGCAAGCATTACGTCTGCATCCAGCAATGCTGGAACCAGTGAATTCCGGCAGGCTGTTCCCTGCTGGAACAACCTGCCAGAATCACTAATTCAGATGTGAAAGTGGCCTAATACAGTGCAACATACCTCTTACATCCAGTGACGTCCGTCTCCTTTGATGTACATGTTCTCTGCCCTTATCTTCTCCTTTCAGACCAGACTGCCATGATAGTTTTTTCCAGCCATCTCTTCTCTCAGCAGATTTTGACAGACAGGCGGCATCTTAGTTTTCCAGTTTTCCATCATCCTCCCACCTTCTGAACACCCCATCCTGCCACCCTCAAAACTGTGCCCGCTTTTCTTCCCAAAACTATACTGCAGAAACAGTCCCCCTGAAAATACTAGTTACACAAAGATAGTGCCCCCTTCAATAATTATTGGCACACAGTGCCCTAAAAAATAATAGTTTTCCTGACACTAGTAGTGTAAACATAATGTCTCCCAAAAATAACTGTGCTAAGCCGATACTGTGCCAGGGTGCCCCCACAATAATAGTGCTTCGCAAAGTCCCTCCAATAGAAATACCCATCTGCCAGATTGCACGTAGTAGTAATAGTGCACCCAACAGTAATAATATCCCCACTGTGACGCAGAAGTAATAATGCACTCATAATGCCCATACTAGTATTCATGTTCCTCATAGTCGCCCTATTGTAATAAAGCCCACCATAATGCCCCTGGTAGTAATAACTATCTTTATAAAAATGCCCTGTTGTGTGGCAGTATAAAAAATACCTCCTCTTATGCCCCCAGTAGTAGTATGCCCCATAGTGCCCTAATAATGTGCTCCCATGCCCCTTACTGTGTGCCCCAAAAAGCCTCTTATTCCCCCCAGTTGAGCTAGGGTCCCCATAGTGCCCTATTATTTGCCCCAATATAAAATACTCCTATATAGTGCTTCTCCCCATGGTGCCTGACATAATGTGCCAGTATAAAATGCCCCCATAATGTGTGCCATATAATGCCCCTATATAATTCCCCAATAGTGCTCCTCTCCCCCCTTATCCACAGTGCCCCTCATGTGTCCCAGTATATAATGCCCTCCACTAGATGCCCCCCATTTGTGACAATATATAATGCCCCAGTAGATGCCCATAGTGCTCCTCTTACCCCTTCTCCATAGTGCCCCCATAATGTGTGCCAGTATAACGCCCCTATATAATGCCCGAATAGTGCTCCTCTCCCCCACTTCTCCATAGTGCCCCCCATGTGTGACAGTATATAATGCCCCCCCAGTAGATACCCCGTACTGCTCTTCTCCCCCACTTCTACATAGTGCCCCCCCACGTGTTCCAGTATATAATTCCACCCAGCAGATGACCCATAGTGCTCCTCTATCCCCCTACATGATGCCCCCATAAGTGCCAGTATATAAGATAAGGCCCCCAGTAGATGCCTCATAGTGCTCCTCTCTCCCCCCCCTTCTCTATAGTGCCCCCCATGTGTGCCAATATATTAGATAGGGCCCCCAGCATGGCGTAAATTAAAAAAATAAACTCACATACTTACCTCCATGTCATTTTCAGCGATGCGATACAGGCCTATTTTGGCCGTGTCCCGCACTGTACGGCCCAGGCAGCATGATGACACCAGCCTCTGATAGGCTGTACGCCTAGTGCCTATAGCCTATCAGAGGAATGGGGAAGGGAGACGCCCCTCCCCTGCAATGATCTGTATTGCTGTCCTGATTCTGAAGAAGGCAATACAGACGAATATAGAGATGAGTGCTTTAGCAATAAAAGAGCTCATTTCCCGCTTCTGTAAAAGATGCACATGGGCCCCCCTCACACTGGACCACTGTGCAGCCAAACCGGCTGCACAGGCTGTAAGTCTGCCCCTGGATACCGGCTTCTGACCTCTGGCTTATCTCTGACACGCTTCAGCTTCTGCCTCTGACAATCATCATCATCATCATCAGCTGCTGCTTCTACTCCAGTCATGTCTCACCACCGTGTCATGTCTCACCACCGTGTCTGCTATTGGAATTAGTTCACACTAACTGCGGTTCTAACGGCCACTTGAACTATTGGAGCATTACCTGTTGTTTGACTCATTAAATCAGCTGTCAAACATATTAGCTAATCCTGTAGGTAGTGGTTCAGTTTCTCCCTTGCTGCGTTTTGTCCTGTCTCCTGAGATAGTGCTTAATACCACCCTTGGTTGATACAGAGAATCCACACTAGCTCTGGTTTGACCAGCGAGTCCCACCCACTGGTCGTAACAAACTGTTTCCTCTCCTTATAGAGAGGAGTGGGTCAGCGTTATGTGGAGCCAGTCGGTGCCTAGATAGTGAAGTACCTGCCGGAGGGAGGCTTGAAAGAACATGAGAACAACTATCAAAGCAGACCAGATGCAGCTGAGAAGTGTAGACAAAGTACAATAGAGATAACTTGTCTAAATGTACTGGGAGTGGTAGTGGTCCTGATGATGTGTTATGGTGCACTCCCTCAGGCTATTGCTCCCTGGGGTCGGTGCAAGGAAGGAGGCGCACACCCTTTAGCTGTAGGCTCCCTGCCTGGTAGTAGTTTGGTGGTACCCATGGTGTTAATGTCCATGTGGGTCATTACCACTCCTTTTGCACCTTGCTACCACTTTCTACAAGCTAATTTAGATCAAATCAAATGTATTTAATCCCATCTGTGTACTGTGCATATTTATTTAACTATGTAACTATATGGTTCAAGTGTAATGTGCCTAGTCTACCAGCGGGTGGCAGAAAATCTGTGCAGAGCTAGGTTCTCTGGAGAGGAACCGTCTAGTTCAGGGATGGCCAACCTGTGGCTCTCCAGCTGTTGCAAAACTACAACTCCCAGCTTGCCCAGTCTGCCTACAGCTATCAGCCTACAGCAGAAAATGGTGGGAATTGTAATTTTACAACAGCTGGAGAGCCGCAGGTTGGCCAGCCCTGGTCTAGTTCCTTCCCAGCCCTCTTTAGAGAGGGAGGAGTTAGTCAGTCAGTCAGTCTAGCCTACCCCCTTGTGGGGAGAGGTTGTGTGTCGGCCAGCAGAGTACTGTCTGGTTTGTTGGGCCTGCAGGCCCTGCCTGCAAAAGTCCTTTATGGTTGCTTGTCCCCTCCTGGGCTTGCATTGCCTCTCAAGCTAACAGAGCTTGATGCCAGGACAAGAAGTTCCAAGGATTAAGGACTAAAGTAAGAGACGGACTACAGACAGCTAAGTTCCAGCAGAAGAGGAAGAGTTTCCTATTTACCCAGCAAAGCATAGCTGCCCTGAGAGAGCTACTGCATAGCAGATCTGAGGGTGTTGCAGAGAAGTGTTTACCTGCACAGATTATGCCAATACCTGCTAATGACCAAGATAAAGTTTGGAAACTGTTTGGATTACCGTTTATGCCAAGTAAAGCTGTGTTCAACGATACTACAAAGTCTGCCAGTGGGATCGCTGCAGGTGCTGGGCAGGGCATGTGTTGGAGATGCAATGGCCAGCATGTGGTGTTGAGTCAGAGACCAGGCCAGAGCCTCTTTTTACTGTATGCAGGATTGAAGTTGTAGTACATCCAGCAGTAGTTTGTGTACACAATGCAAAGTCCTCCCAGATGTCCCAGCATGAGCTAAGCAGATGAATACAGCACTGGCCCACAGATTACTGTGGCTAAAATATCTGCTATAGGGATATCTGGGCAATCACTCTGCTCTGGCAACCATGGCTGTAGTGTCCACTATTCTGGGTTGCATACAGTGTCTTAACTTGTTTTCCAACTGCAGCTCAAGGTCTGGATTGCCTTAGCTGGGTTACCTTGCTATCGCTCTCTCTTGCTGTAGTCATGCAAATCCTCCTCCTTTAGTTCTTGCTTGCTTGCATCTCCTGGAGCTCAAGCAGATGACCAAGGCTTCTAGGCTTGGAACTGTAATATATGGGAAAGGAGACTGCTCCTTATTCCTCCTTCTTTACAGCTACTCTGACTAGACTCTTTGGGAACTAGGGGGTGGAGACAGTTTAGACCCTGAGCTCCAGAGAGGTTTAAACCAGAATTCTTAACTCTGGCCTTGCCTGACTGATGCTGGAACTGAGTGTGCAGTAAACAGCATTAACATTAAAAACACTATGTAATAAACCAAACTTTGCAGATACCACGAGGTCTGGGGTACTGCACTTCAGCCTAATCCTTTAGTAAAGAAATGTTCTGCTGTTAACTTGGACTCATTATTTCTGCACTACTACACTGCAAAATGTTGGTGTTATGAACCCAGAGCCTGCCAGCATCGAGGGCACTTGAACCATCATCAGGCAGGAGAACCCCAGAACCACAGTGTGCACAGAAGGTAAGAAAGGTTTGACCTCATAGGCCCCTTTCACACGGGCGAGTTTTCCGCGCGGGTGCAATGCGTGAGGAGGACGCATTGCACCCGCACTGAATCCGGACCCATTCATTTCTATGGGGCTGTGCACATGAGCGGTGATTTTCACGCATCACTTCTGGGTTGCGTGAAAATCGCAGCATGTTCTATATTCTGTGTTTTTCACGCAACGCAGGCCCCATAGAAGTGAATGGGGCTGCGGGAAAATCGCAAGCATCCGCAACCAAGTGCGGATGCGTTGCGATTTTCCCGCATTGTTGCTTAGCAACGGGACCCAATCTCTATTATTTCCCCTTATAACATGGTTATAAGGGGAAATAATAGCATTCTTAATAAAGAATGCATTGTTAAATGATGAGGAAGGGGTTAAAAATAATAAAAGTTAACTTACCTTAGCCACTTGATTGCGTAGTCGCGATCTGTCCTCTCTTCCCTGCAGCATCTATGATCTAGTGACCTGTGATGATGTCACATCACATGGCCCAATCACATGCTCCATCACTATGGTGATGGAGCATGTGATTGGGCTATGTGATGCTGTGACATCATCACAGGTCCTTTTCCTACAAGCAAGCTAACGGAGAGGATGCCGGGCTTCGCGATCAAATGGAACAGGTATGTTAATATTAGTTTATTATTTTTAACCCATTCAGCACCGGGTTAAACATTAGGAAGATGGCCAAGGGTATTATTTCACATTATAACTATGTTATAATGTGAAATAATACCAGCGGGACAATTTCTGACCCGAACATGCACTTCTGTGAAGAAGTGCAGGTTCGGGTCTGGGTACCAAAAGTGCCGATTTTTCTCCCGTGCGTGTAAAACGCATGACAGCGCTTTGCACTCGCAGGGAAAAATCGCTGCGATTCCCGCAACGCACCCGCACTGTTTGACGGAGTGCACCCGCAACGCCCGTGTGAAAGAGGCCATAGTCTCAGCGTTAATTTGCTCAAGGAGCATTAGATACTTAGGCATCTCGCCGGTGGGGAGATGTTTTTCTAATTTCAACTGTATTGCAGTCTCAGGACAGCGTCTGATGACTTCTGACTCTCATCAGACTCGCTGTCTGATGAGAGTCATAAGTGCACAGTTCACTACAGTCTACCATCATTACATGGAGCCATTGAGCATAACACTTATTGTCAGAAAATTGAGTCAGAACAGATGCAGATCGTCAAATGGTCGGCAAAACTTAACAGTGTGAAAGCTGACGTTAACTGTTCGTCGACAAGCAGCAAAGTATCTAACGACCATCAACAGTTACCATCTTGCTAAGATGCATGGTCTTGTGTTCCTAGACTGTGTTTGGATACCTTTTCCAGCTTTCTCTCAGGAATAGTTCTCTCAACAGGAATGAAGTTTCTCCTGGAGCTAAACTGACCCTTCATCTTCCTTGAACGCAAAGCAGAGCTAAACTGAAGTGGCTAATACAATACTCACTAGACAGCTCCTTTCTCAGAGTAGAAATCTAGTGCCCTCTGCTAAGTTTTGGCATAATTAACTAAACAGTACCATCTATAGACAGCTTTTGGGAATACATACAAAGCAAATATCATTTAGTCATGTACCAATTTAACAGTTAGCAGGGCCCCGATTCTGTGGTTCTGCATATGTATATCCATATTCCTGTTATATGCTCCTCTCCCTTCAACACATGATGATCACTGAGTGTGTTACTGCCATGTAACCTACGTCATTAATAAAAAAAGGACAATGCAACAGCCCTCTGCAGACACAAATAAAGTACAATAATGCCATAATTGTAGAAAACATTCTGGTGCTAATGCTACGCTTATTTTGCAAATTTGAGATTCTTGGCAAATGCATTTTGTAAAAAATTATTTGGGCCCGTCTGACAAACGTCAAGACGATCTCTATCAGATGGGAACCTAACACTAAATACTACCTATAATGTGCCAAAATGGCCACCATAAAATTCAGGGAATGTAGGTTCCACATGCATGCTGGGTCTGTAGCTAGCCAGCTTAGACCTGTCCTAGGTTGCTAATAAGGCTTAGGCCTCATGCACACGACCGTTTTTTTATGCTGTCCGCATAAAGGGGTTCCGTTGTTCAGTGATCCGTGTCCGTTTTTGCCTTCCGTTGTGTTTCCGTGTGTCTTCCGTTTTTTTTAGCGGACATGACCCAAAAGATTTTACTGAAAGACAGGCTGACAATTTTTGCCAAGTGCCTGCCAAGGGATCCGCAAAGTAAACGGACGCGGAACGCGGATGACACACGGATGGCCATCCGCATTTTTTCACGGTCCCATTGACTTGAATGGGTCCGTGAACCGTTTTTCACGGACAAGAATAGGACAGGTTATATTTTTTTGACGGACTGGAATCACGGACCACGGACGCGGAGGACAAACGGTGCATTTGCCGAGTTTTCCACGGACCCATTGAAAACCAATGGGTCGGCAGAAAATCACGAAAAACGGAGCAACAGACACGGAATCAAACAACGGTCGTGTGCATGAGGCCTTATATGTTTATACAGCTAGACCTGCTAATAACCTTAACCACTTGAAGACCACAGGTTTATACCCCCCTAGTGACCAGGCCCTTTTTTACAAATCCGCACTACACTAATTTCACCGTTTATTACTCGGTCATACAACTTACCACCCAAATGAATTTTACCTCCTTTTCTTCTCACTAATAGAGCTTTCATTTGGTGGTATTTCATTGTTGCTGACATTTTTACTTTTTTTGCTATTAATAAAAAATTTTACGACATTTTTGCAAAAAAATGACATTTTTCACTTTCTGTTGTAAATTTTTTTTTAAAAAAATACATTTCTATATAAATTTTTCTCTAAATGTATTGTTCTACATGTCTTTGATAAAAAAAAAAGTCCAATAAGTGTATATTTATTGGTTTGGGTAAAAGTTATAGCGTTTACAAACTATGGTGCAAAAAAGTGAATTTCGGCATTTTGAAGCAGCTCTGACTTAGGCCTCATGCACACGACCGTTTTTTTATGCTGTCCGCAAAAAGGGGTTCCGTTGTTCAGTGATCCGTGTCCGTTTTTGCCTTCCGTTGTGTTTCCGTGTGTCTTCCGTTTTTTTAGCGGACATGACCCAAAAGATTTTACCAAAAGACAGGCTGACAATGTTTCCCAAGTGCCTGCCAAGGGATCCGCAAAAAAAACGGACACGGAACACGGATGACACACGGATGGCCATCCGCATTTTTCACGGACCCATTGACTTGAATGGGTCCGTGAACCGTTTTTCACGGACAAGAATAGGACAGGTTATATTTTTTTGACGGACTGGAATCACGGACCACGGACGCGGAGGACAAACGGTGCATTTGCCGAGGTTTCCACGGACCCATTGAAAACCAATGGGTCCGCAGAAAATCACGAAAAACGGAGCAACGGACACGGAATCAAACAACGGTCGTGTGCATGAGGCCTTTCTGAGCGCCTGTCATGTTTCTTCAGGTGCTAGAATGTCAGGAAAGTATAAATACCCCCCAAATCACACCATTTTAGAAAGAAGACACCCCAAAGTATTCGCGGAGGGGCATGGTGAGTTCATGTATCATTTCATTTTTTTTCACAAGTTAGCGGAAAATGACACTTTCTGAGTAAAAAAAAAATAATAATAAAGTTTCCATTTCTGCTAACTTCTGGCAAAAAAAAAAAAAATCTCATACGGGCTCATTATGCCCCTCAGTGAATACCTTGGGGTATCTACTTTCCGAAATGGGGTCATTTGTGGGGTGTGTTTACTGTTCTGGCATTTTGGGCGGGGCTAAATTGTGAGCAGCCATGTAAAAGCTAAAGGTACTCGTTGGATTGGGCCCTTTGCGCACTCAGTCTGCAAAAAGTGGCACTCATGTGGTATCGCCGTATCAGGAGAAGTAGGGCAATGTGTTTTGGGGTGTATTTTTACATATACCCATGTTGGGTGAGAGAAATATCTCTGTAAACTGACAACTTTGTATAAAAAAATTTAAAAATTGTCGTCTACAGAGATATTTCTCACACCCAGCAGGGGTATATATAAAAATACACCCCAAAACACATTGCCCCACTTCTCCTGAGTACGGCGATACCACATGTGTGACACTTTTTGCAGCCTGGGTGCGCAAAGGCCCTAAAACCAATGAGTACCTTTAGGATTTCACAGGGCATTTTTACGCATTTGGATTCCAGACTTCTTCTCACGCTTTAGGGGCCCCTAAAATGCCAGGGCAGTATAAATACCCCACATGTGACCCCATTTTAGAAAGAAGACACCCCAAGGTATTCCGTGAGGGGTATGGTGAGTTCATGTAAAATTTTATTTTTTGTCACAAGTTAGTGGAATATGAGACTTTGTAAAAACTAAATAAAAATATATATATATCTCATTTTCCGCTTACTTGTGCCAAAAAAAAATTCTGTGAACTCGCCATGCCCCTCACGGAATACCTTGGGGTGTCTTCTTTCCAAAATGGGGTCACATGGGGGTATTTATACTCACCTGGCATTTTAGGGAACCTAAAGCGTGAGAATCAAATGCGTAAAAATGCCCTGTGAATCCTAAAGGTACTCATTGGTTTAGGGCCTTAGCATCTTGGCTGCAAAAAGTGTCACTCATGTGGTATCGCCATACTCAGGAGAGTAGGCAATGTGTTTGGGGTGTATTTTTACATATACCCATACTGTGTGTGAGAAATATCGCTGTAAACGACAACTTTTAAATTTTTTTATACAAAGTTGTCAGTTTACAGAGATATTTCTCTCACCCAACATGGGTATATGTAAAAATACACCCTAAAACACATTGCCCTACTTCTCCTGAGTACGGCGATACCACATGAGTGACACTTTTTGCAGCCAAGATGCGCAAAGGGCCCAAATTCCCATGAGTACCTTTTAGGAGGGCATTTTTACGCATTTTTCTTCTCATGCTTTAGGGCCCCTAAAATTCCAGGGCAGTATAAATACCCACATATGACCCCATTTTGAAAGAAGACACCCTAAGGTATTCCATGAGGGGCATGGCGAGTTCATAGAAAAAATTTTTGGGCACAAGTTAGTGGAAATTGATTTTTTATTGTTTTTCTCACAAAGTCTCCCTTCCGCTAACTTTTGACAAAAAGTTTAATTTTTCATGGACTCACTATGCCCTCAGCGAATACCTTGGGGTGTCTTCTTTCCAAAATGGGGTCACATGTGGGTATTTATACTGCCCTGGCATTTTAGGGGCCCTAAAGCGTGAGAAGAAAATGTAAAAATGCCCTCCTAAGAGTTACTCATTGGAATTTGGGCCCCTTTGCGCATCTTGGCTGCAAAAAAGTGTCACACATGTGGTATCGCCGTACTCAGGAGAAGTAGGGCAATGTGTTTTGGGGTGTATTTTTACATATACCCATGCTGGGTGAGAGAAATATCTCTGTAAATTGCCAACTTTGAATAAAAAAATTTAAAAGTTGTCATTTACAGAGATATTTCTCACACGCAGCATGGGTATATGTAAAAATACTCCCCAAATCTCATTGCCCTACTTCTCCTGAGTTCGGTGATACCACATGTGTGACACTTTTTTGCAGCCAAGATGCGCAAAGGGGCCCTAAAACCAATGAGTACCTTTAGGATTTCACAGGGCATTTTTACGTATTTGGATTCTCACGCTTTAGGACCCCTAAAATGCCAGGGCAGTATAAATACCCCACATGTGACCCCATTTTGGAAAGAAGACACCCCAAGGTATTCTGTGAGGGGCATGGCGAGTTCACATAAAAAAAAAAATTTGACACAAGTTAGCGGAAATTGATATATATATATATATTTTTTTACAAAGTCTCATATTCCACTAACTTGTGACAAAAAATAAAAATTTACATGAACTCACCATACCCCTCACGGAATACCTTGGGGTGTCTTCTTTCTAAAATGGGGTCACATGTGCGGTGTTTGTACTGCCCTGGCATTTTAGGGGTCTCCGCAATCATTACACGTATGGCCAGCATTAGGAGTTTCTGCGATTCTCCGTATATTGAGCACACGGGTAATGAGATTTTTTTTTTTTCGTTCAGCCTCTGCGCTGAAAAAAAAATAAAAAATGAACGGCACAGATTTCTTCATTCGCATCGATCAATGTGGATGAAAAAATCTCTGCCAAAATCAGTGACTGCGGTGCGGAGGGCTGGGCGCTAGCTACCTAACAAGTAGCTAACTAACTGACGGTGATAACGGGACCCTTATGCCCCATTCACACGTCCGAAATTTTGTTTGCGGAACGGAATTGCGGACCCATTCATTTCTATGGGGACAGACTTTGTCCCGCTCGGATCCGGAATTACGGATCCGAGCTTCCGGGTCTGCACTTCCGTTCCGCAAAAATATAGAACACGTCCTATTCTTGTCCGCAATTGCGGACAAGAAAAAGCATTTTCTATATAGTTCTGTGCGGATCTGCAAAATGCGGAAAGCGCATTGCCGGTGTCCGTATTTTGCGGATCCGCAGATCCATGGATCCGCAGATCCATGGATCCGCAAAACACATACGGACGTCTGAATGAGCCTGTAGGGGGTGATTAGTGACAGGGGGTGACAGGGGGTGATCAGGGGGTGACATGGGTGATCAGGGGTTAATCAGTGATGGGGGTGGGGGTGTGTGTGTGTAGTGATTGGTGCACTTTTCCTATGTTTCCTCTGGTGGTCCCAAACAAAGGGACCACCAGACGAGCAGACAGCAGGCATATCAGACGCTGTTTAAAAAACAGCGTCTGATATGCGATTTAAATGCGTTTTTTTCCGCATCTACAGCCTGCCAGCGCATGATCAGCGCTGGCAGGCTGTAGTTTCAGTTGTCCCGGCTCCGATCACATGAACGCGCGCACACGACGCGCACGCGTTCATGTGAAATCTCAGGTCTCACGAGATGACGCCGATAGGCGTGACAGAGACCTGAGAGAGCCGCCGCGCTGACGCCCATCGGCGTTAGCGTGGCGGCAAGAGGTTAATACAGTTCATATGTTTACATGTTAAAGACGAAAGCAAAAAGACAAAGAGCAACATGCAAAGGTTTTGAAAAATGATCAAAGAACTTTATTAGTCATATGTTTAAAAATTACAAGACCTGGACCCTATAACAAGATGTACAAAACATATCTAGCACTCCTAAAATGGTGTTACATAAAAGGCCTGTCACTTAACTGTCAATATAATGTATCTGGGCCTTACTGAGGCCTGTCAAATATCCACAAATAAAGCCATAATAAGTACAAGTGTCTCTATGTATTCACCATGCGGATATTATGGGGCAACAGAAATAACACTGGCAGTGCTAGCACAACACCCAAGAAGGGACTCACCAACAAGTAGATGGAAGTAAGGGGACCAGGATGGCGTCAGCTCCGACGCGTGTTTCGGCGAACCTTTGTCCGGGGGTGAAGGTTCGCCGAAACGCGCGTCGGGGCTGACGCCATCCTGATATTTGCGGGACAGAAGTATGGAATGGAACCCCATGGAAGCACTCCGTAGTGCTTCCGTAGTGTTCCGTCATTCCGTTCCGCACCATTCTGCATCTCCGGATTTGCGGACCCATTGAAATGAATGGGATCCGTGATGCGGAATGGCCACGGAATGGTGCCTGTGTATTGCGGATCCGCAGATGCGGTCCGCAATACGGGCACAGAGCTCACACATTCATGTGTAAGAGCCCTTTTAGACAGTCTGGTTAGACTAGAAAAGTCAGAGATATCAAAATTCTTCTAATGCCACAGCGCAAAAGGCACTTCATAATGCTGCGCCTGCCCCAGGGTCCACTCTGCTTTTTACCATTTTTGGTGCCATTACGGCCTCCATTAAATCTAGGGATGCAGGTACAAACATGCATGCTGAGCCCACTCTATACTTCTCCTGGTGCCAAATGGCTTCCAATAAATACAATAAGAGCAGGCTACAGCTTTATACTTACTCTAATTAAAATCCTGGATTTAATGGAGGTCGTTATGGCACCAAAAATGGTAAAAAGCAGAGTGGACCCAGCATGCATGTGGAACCTGCTCTCCCTGAATTTTATGGTGGCCATTTTGGCACATTACAGGTAGTATTTAGTGTTAGGTTCCTGTCTGATAGAGATTGCCTTGACGTTTGGCAGACGGGCCCAAATAATTTTGTACAAAATGTATTTGCCAAGAATCTCAAATTTGCTAAATTAGCGTAGCATCAGCACCAGAATGTTTTCTATAATTGTGGCATTATTGTATTTTATTTGTGTCTGCAGAGTGCTGTTGCATTGTCCTTTTTTTCTTTGTGTTTCTAGCCATGGCAGCGTGCACCTGTACATTGGGATGTGCTGACTGACCCCCTTTTTCTACATCATCAATATACATATAAAAATAAATTGTTACAAGCCTGCCGTATAATTCAATAACTATATAATCTCAAACATGAAAGGTTAACAGCATGTTTTCCAAAGCCTTGAGTTTGAATACAGGCAGGTACAGCAGATAAAATGAAATTAGGAATGATTAACCAAGGCAGCAATACCTGAAAGTAAACAGCTGCTATCCTGCTTGTGAAATCTAAAATTAACCCTCAAACAGCAGGCTGCTGGCTAAACCGATAGATAAAATGTATGGGATTTCTGGCAGTTTATTGTGTTAAAGGGGTAGTCCAGGCTTGTTACAATTTTGGACTTTGACTTATATGAAACCACTTTCAAAAGGTGGCACTAGTGACAGGGTTCTCTTTCCCTGGGAGATATTTATATGCATATTATTTTCAACATTGCCATTCCATCAACAGCTAGTCTTTTTAAGGAGTGGCACTACCCTGCTACATCCAAGGTATCACACTCAGCCAGCCAAAATCCTGTACTCATGATGAACAAAGACCTTGAAATGGCTGTCTATAGATAGATATTTGGCTTGGCTATTTTTCCTTGTCATGTCCCAAGACATATTAAAAAGTAGGACTTTGACTCATAGGGAACCACTTTCAAAAGGTAGCACTAGCGGGATGGTTCTCTTTTACTAGGAGATACCTCTTTGCATAAGATCTCCTGATCTCTCTCTTTCTTCCTCCTTCTTCTCACCAGCAGGAGGCAGCATTACTGTGTGATGCTGCCACCTACTGGACACAATAATTATGTCTCCGCTCAGCAAGAAAATACTTCTTTATTACAAGCATTTACACAAATGGGATTTAGGAACAGAGTACACACATGCGTCTTTTTGACAGTTGTGCTCATTTGAAAATCATTTATTATTTTTTCAAATCACAGCATGATTTAGCAATGTAGCAATTACCTTTTTAAGGTCTTTTACCATACCATTCTCTATAGGGTAAAAGTGCCTGTAAAAAAGTGTGTAAAACGTGTTAAGAAAGAACGCCACTAAAACACTGTAAAAAAGGTAGTCTATTTTATGTATGGTGTCACACACAGCTTTTTGTGCAGTTTTTGTTGCAGGGTTTTCATTTAAAGCCAGAAGTGATCCGCAGGAGAGAGTATAAGTATAAGCTCTTTCTTTCTATGTCTCATTACCTCACCTCCAACCCACTTCTGTAAAGCCAGACTCACTTCAGTCCACCTGGAAGTGGAGGTGCCAACAGCTTTACAGACAGCAGAGAAGGGTAGCAACTGGGAGGATGGAAAGTTCAGTAAGTATTCTCTCCTGATCGCACAGCACTCGAGGACTTCTGAAGAGGCTCCACTGCCACCAATGAATGCCCACATATTGACCACAGCATATGCAGCGGCCCACCGGGTTCTCTTCTACAGGTGTTATGACAGTTTTTAGAGTTTTGTCGTGACCACAGTTGCATTTTAGCAATGAGGGACTAGATCCTCCTATGTAGAAGGTGATGTTGGATCCCAGAGTAGGAATGCCTAAGTGGTGTAAGGGTTTCCTATAGTGTCCCTTGGATGTGGCTTTTGCACTTGTCACGGTGCTCCTACCTGAAGATCTTGGCGTTGTGGTTCGAAGCAGTGCAAATAGGGTGAATAGTTGAGGGATTGGTTGAATAAATTGAGTCCAGACTTGTATTGAACACAGCTTTACTTGGCATAAACTTTCATCAAGGAACAATCTTCAAAACTTTATCTTGGTTATCAGCAGATTTTGGCTTAACTTCTGGCAGGCGAACACACTCAGCCCTGCTACATCTGTACTCTCTGCTATGCTGGCTGGATTAAATAGGAACCTTTTTCTCTTCTGCTGTAACTGCAAGTTAGCTGTCTGTAGTCTCTTCTGTAATCCTAGAAACTTCTTCCTAGCTTCAAGCTTATTCAGCTTGGGTGTTGGCAATGCAAGCTCAGGAGGGGACATGCAACCATTTAGAACCCACAGCTCCGCCTCTAAAACCCCTCCTTCGTGTCCTGACTGTGTCCGTACCAGCGAGAACAAGATGGCGCGTCAGCTGCTGGAGACTGCGGGAGGAGTACTCCACTACTGGCAGCGACCCAAGCTGGAGGCCAGAGCCGCTCATTCCAGGACTGCTGGCACCGCCAGTGAGTCAGGTGGCATGTGTCTCCACCATCATTACCTCCTTCAAGCCCAGGGTGACTTACCAGCTACCCTGGAAGATGACTGCAGCCCCAGGGGATCGTCTCCCAGCGCCCCTGCAACCTAAAGTCTTAGACCCTTTTCATATGACTGGTGCATCCACTCCTCTATAAAAATATCACATGACTGAACTCCTCAGGTGAACGCCATTAAAAAAAAAAACAAAAAATGGTGTAAATAAGCCATTTTTTGCCACCTTACATCACAAAAAGTGTAATACAAAGCGATCAAAAAGGCATATGCCTCCCAAAATAGTACCAATCAAACCGCCATCTCATCCTGCAAAAAATGAGCCCCTACCTAAAACAATTGGCCAAAAAATAAAAAAACTATGCCTCTCAGACTAAAACATGATTTTTTTTGTTTCAAAAATGCTTTTTAGTGTTAAATGTAAAAAAAACCCTAAAAAGGAGACATATTGGGTATATCCACGTCTGTAAGAATCTGCTTTATAAAACTATGACATGACCTAACCCCTCAAGTAAACACTGTAAAAAAAAATAATAAAAACTTTGTCAAAAAGCCATTTTTTTGTCACCTTACATCATAAAAAGTGTAATAGCAAGCGATAAAAAAGTCATATGACCCCCCAAATAGTGCCAATCTAACCGTCACCTCATCCCGCAAAAAATGAGCCCCTACATAGGACAATCGCCCAAAAAAAAAAAATTTGGCTCTCAAACTATGGAGACACTAAAACATGATTTTTTTTTTTTTTTTAAATGATATTATTGTGTAAAACTTATATAAATAAATAAAAAGTATACATATTATGTATCTCCGCGTCCATCACAACCTGCTCTATTAAAAAATAACACATGACCTAACCCCTCAGCTGAACACAGCAAAAAAAATATAAAAAAATACGGTGTCAAAAGCCATTTTTGTCACCTTACATCACAAAAAGTGTAATAGCAAGCGACCAAAATGTCATATGCACCCCAAGATAGTGCCAATCAAACAGCCATCTCATCCCGCAAAAAATGAGCCCCTACATAAGACAGTCCCCAAAAAATAAAAAAAAATGGCTTTCAGAATGTGGAGACACTAAAAAATTATTTTTTTCAAAAATGCTTTATTATGTAAAACTGAAACAAAAACCCCCAAAAAGTAGTCATATTTGGTATTGTCGCATCCGTAACAACCTGCTCTATAGAAATAGCACACAATCTAACCTGTCAGTTCAACAATGTAAATAACAAAAAATAAAAAACGGTCCCAAAACAGCTATTTTTTTGCAAATTTTCCATTTGAATCCATTTTTCCAGTAACAAAGCAAGGGTTAACAGCCAAACAAAACTCAATATTTATTGCCCTCATTCTCTTGTTTGCAGGAGATGTGGTCGTAAACTGCTGTATGTCCAAACGGCAGGGCACAGAAGGAAGGGAACGCCATATGGTTTTTAGAAGGCAGATTTTGCTGGACTGGTTTTTTGACACTATGTCCCATTTGAAGCCCCACTGATGCACTACTACAGTAGAAACTCCAAAAATGTGACCCCATTTTGGAAACTACAGGATAAGGTGTCAGTTTTGTTGGTACTATAGGGTAAATATGATTTTTGGTTGCTCTATATTAAACATTTTTTTTGAGACAAGGTAACAAAAAATAGAAATTCTGAAATTTCATGTCCATTTGCCAATAACTCTTGAGGAACATCTAAAGGGTAAACAAAGTTTGTAAAACTGGTTTTGAATACCTTGAGGGGTGTAGTTTCTTAGATGAAGTCACTTTTATGGAGTTTCTACTCTAGGGGTGCATCGGGGGGCTTCAAATGGGACATGGTGTCAAAAAACCAGTCCAGCAAAATCCACCTTCCAAAAACCATATGGCGTTCCTTTCCTTCTGCGCCCTGCAGTTTGGCCATACAGCAGTTTACGACCACATATTGGGTGTTCGTGCAAACTACAGAATCGGGGGAATAAATATTAAGTTTTGTTTGGCTGTTAACCCTTGCTTTGTTACTGGAATGGATTAAAATGGATTAAAATGGAAAAATTTTCAAAGCATCGAAATTCTGAAACTTTATCTCCATTTGCCATTAACTCTTGTGAAAAACCTAAAGGGTTAATGACGTTTGTAAAATCAGTTTTGAATACCTTGAGGGGTGTAGTTTCTAGAATAGGGTAATTTTTGGGTGGTTTCTATTATGTAAGCCTCACATAGTGACTTCAGACCTGAACTGGTCCCTAAAAAGTGGGTTTTTGAAAATGTCTGAAAAATTTCAAGATTTGCTTCTAAACTTCTAAGCCTTGTAACGTCCCCAAAAAATGAAATGGCATTCCCAAAATGATCGATACATGAAGTAGACATATGGGGAATGTAAATCAATAACTTTTTTTGGCGGTATTACTATGTATTATAGAAGTAGAGAAATTGAAACTTGGAAAATTGCTAATTTTTCAAAATTTTTGGTAAATTTTGTATTTTTTAATAAATAAAAATGAAATTTTTCGACTTCATTTTACCACTGTCATGAAGTACAATATGTGACGAAAAAACAATCTCAGAATGGCCTGGATAAGAAAAAGCGTTTTAAAGTTATCACCACATAAAGTGACACTGGTCAGATTTGCAAAAAATGGCCGAGTCCTTAGGGTGAAATAGGGCTGAGTCCTTAAGGGGTTAAAGGAACCGAGTGGTTATGTGCCAAGCAGACCTAACACCGTTAAGGGTGACCTGCTGCTGCTAGTCTGTGTCCATAGAGGAAATAGTCCTCCTGGAGACAAAGGAGAATACCGACTCCTCCTCCTAAGTTGCACCTTGTGTTTAGCCAAGGTTGAGTATGTCCTAAGGCCTTGTATGCCGGCTTAGGAAAATTTTGTAGCTACCTATTGCTATAGCTATAAATGGTTATGAGGTAGCAGTCACCTCTGGGCCTGTAGGCCCAAACACGTATGCGCCATATTACAAGACACCAATATTACAATATAGTATCTTAGGGGCCTGTTACAGATTTTGGATTGGGGCAAAATCAGCTGCAGCAGAACCTCATAATACACACTTTAGCTGTTGCTTAACATCATAATACGCATCTCATCTACTGAAAAACCTAATATACACAAACTGCTGCAGAATATCATAATACACACCTCAGCTGCTGCAGAACATCATAATACGCACCTCATCTGTTACAAAACCAATACACACAAACTGCTGCAGAACATCATAATACACATCTCAGCTACTACTGCAGAACATCTGCAGTATCCTAAAGCAGCACCTATCTGCAAACAGTTTTTTATTTAATGTATTGTATTGTTATGTATTGTTATGTAATGTGTACCCAACATACAATAGCTTTGTATAGATGGCACAGCCAAGGTTAACAATCCTGGCTCAGCCCTTACATGAAGTTGGGTGGGGATTCAGGATCCACCCTCAGCTCAGTCAGTTCTAGGGAGAGTTTTGAAGAAGAAGATGTAGCTGTTGCCTTGTGCTCCCTCTTCTCGGGCCCAAAAAGCTACAGAGACTCATCAATCTCTGCTTGATCTACAGTAAGAGAGAAGGAGAAAGACAAAGGAGACAACTGAAAAACTTTTGAATGGCTGGGCACCTAAGTCAGTAAGTTAACTTGCTACCAAAAGCTACTAAGACTTTACTGCTGTGAGGGACACTGTTAAGACACCCTGGACATATCCCTTGCAGTGGACACTACAGAAATTATTGCATAGCTACTATTGCTCGCCATGGGTTCTGTTGGAATATACTTTGGCATGATAGAGAGGAAAGATGGCCACAACTTTCATCTTTGCCTAAATCCATACACTGATGTCAGGGAGCAAATTGCACTGTGCACAGTTGGAATTGTGTCTGCTATAATTGGATGTTCTACTACTCCCATTTTGCACTTGCGTGAAGAGAGAGATTATTATTTTCTATCTCTGGCTTAGTTTTCAGACTCCTACACCATACGCTGGCCATTGTGCAGTACCCCAGACCTAGAGGTATCTGCAATTAAGTCAGCAGCGTGACCATCAATCTCAGTTCTACAGACCCTGCTGCAGGTGAGGGAATACAGATTGGACACCCATCACCTAGCTAATATCGAGACCAGTCTAGCTCTAAGCATGTATCACACAATGGACACCTATACCCCCGACTTCAAGTGCCACTGAATTGCCACCTAACTATCCACCATACTTCATCATCTGGTGACATAAAGTGCACCTTATGCCTACTACTGTTGGATGTGCCACATGTTATATTTTGCCCTAAGTAAAAATAATTTTTTATACATTTCTGACCAGGCCTAATTTAGCAAATCTGACATATGTCACTTTATGTGGTAATACTTTTGCCGGAATGCTTTTACTTATCCAAGCCATTCAGAGATTGTTTTCTCGTGACACATTGTACATCATGTTAATGGTATATTTGAGTCAATATATTTCACCTTTATTTATAAAGAAAATACAAAAGTTAACGAAAATTTAAAATATTCACTGTTTTCTAAATTTGAATCTCTCTGCTTTTAAGACAGATAGTGATACCTCAAAATACTCATTCATTAATTTTTTAGGACGTTAGAAGGTTTAGAATTTTTGAAGCAATTTTTTAAATTTTTAAGAAAATTTCCAAAATCAATTTTTTAAGGACCAGTTCAGTTCTGAAGTCATTTTGAGGAGCTCACATAATAGAAACCACCCAGTTTAGAAACTACAGCCCTCAAACTATTCAAAGCTGGTTTTAGAAATGTCATTAACTCTTTAAGTATTCCACAGGAATTAAAGCAAAATAGGTGAAATTTAAAAATTTTGCAGATTTTCCATTTTAATTATTTTTTTTCTGTAACACATCAAGGGTTAGCAACAAAACAAACCTCAATATTTATTACCCTGATTTTGCAGTTTACAGAAACACCACATATGTGGTTGTATACCGCTGTATGGGCACACGGCAGGGCTCAGAACGCAAGGTGCACCATATGATTTTTGGAGGGCAGATTTTTCTGGAATGGTCTTGGGCGCTATGTTGCATTTGAAGAGATCCTTAGGTACTCCCACAGTGAAAACCCTCAAAAAGTGACCCACATTTTGTAAACTACACCACCCAAGGAATTATTAAGAGGTGTAGCGAGCACTTTGACTCAACAGGCGTTTAATAGAATTTATAACCCTTGGCTGTGAAAATGAATTTTTTTTTTTTATAAGACAAGATGCTTTAGGCCCATACTTTCTTTTTCACAAAAGATAACATGAGAATATACTCCCAAAATTTGCTACCCATTTTCTACTAATTACAGTAACACTCCAATTGTGGTTATAAACTGTTATTTGGGGATACACCAGGGCTCACAAGGAAAGGAGCAGCATCTGGATTTTCTAACATGAAATTTTCTGTACTGGTTTTTAAGAGAGATACATTTTTTAATATTTTGTTGACTGAGCTGCGTGAGGGCTTATTTTTTGCGGGACAAGCTGTATTTTTAATTGCCACTATGTTGGGGTACTTGTGGCTTTCTGGTAGGTTTGTATCTCATTTTTTGGGAGGTGAACTCCAACAATACCAAAAAAATTTATTTTGTATTTTTTACGTTTTACACAGTAAAAACATTTTTAGAAAAAGAAATCATGTTATTGTGTTACTATTTTCTTAGAGACATATTTCTAAAAATTTTATGGCTATGGTCTTGTGTGAGGGCTTTTTTGCGGGATAAGTTGAAGTTTTTATTGCTAACACTTTGGACTACATACAACTTTTTGTTTGATTGATATTATGTTTTTGTGAGGTGAGGTTTTACACAATAAGATCATTTTTAGAAAAAATATATAAATATTCTAAGAGCCATATTTTTTAATTTTTTCTGGCTATGGTTTTGTGTGGAGGCTAATTTTTTGTGCGATGAGGTGACGTCTTTATTGCTACCATTTTGGAGTACATACAATGTGATCGATTAACATGTTATTTGGGAGGTGAGGTTACTAACTAAGCTGTTTTGGCTAATTTTTTTTTTTTTTTTTTTACGGCATTCACTTATCGGGTAGATCATGTGATATTTTTATAGAGCCGGCCTTCACGGACGCGGCAATACAAAATATGTCTATATTTTTTTCTATTTTTAACATTTTTTAAATGACTTAATTGGGGATTTTTTTTTTACATGTCAAACTAATTTTTTATAAAACTTTATTATTTTATTTTTTATTTTACATTTTGTGTCCCTCATAAGGTCATACAAGACCTCTTGGGGACATTTAACTTCACTTTTTCTTTTTCACTATTGATTTCTCCTGTAACTGGGGCAGACATAGTAGCCCCAGTTAAAGGGGAAATACATCCCCCAGAGAGGCTGTACAGCATAATACTATACTCTACAGCCTCAGTGCAGGACTGATTGAGATCTGTGGAAGACCTGACAGCTCCTGCACTCTCCTGGCCCCGGCGGTCACATGGGCCACCGGGCTGGGACAGGAAGCGGCATAGCGCTTCCTGATCTGTATACACAGCGCTCTTTCAGCGCTGTGTATACAGCGATCTGGAAGGGAGGGACACCCAGGAACGGATCCTGCCTTCTCTCTGGGGTGCGCTGCTGTCACTGACACTTATCGTGCAACTGCAATCTCTGAAAGGACATTCCAGAACGTGCATTCAGAGATAAACTGGACTGCCAGGGATGTTTATAGTCAATGGGCGGATGGGCGGTTAAACCATCTTTTCACCGCATCGATCCCCAGGGAGCAACGACCTGAGGGAGTACACCATGACACATCTCATCACAGCCAATACCACTCCCATCCTCTGCACCAGCTCCTCAAGGGCTCGTTGCAATTGCACTCCACACGTCCTGCCTTCAAACCAGCTTTCCACAGCACCGATACCCAGGGAGCAACAGCATGAAGAAATACGTAGTGATGTAACATCTCATCAGGGCCATTATCATTCCAACCCTCTGCACCAGCTCCTCAGGGGCTGGTTGCAATTCCCTTTCCACATGTCCTGCCTTGCACCCATTCAGACACTTAAAGGGACACTGACAGGCCGATTTTGCATACAAACATATTGGTATCATAATATCGGTCTTTATTATGTCATTAAAAATATACTAGTTTTACCCTCACCTGTGTTTTCATTTGCAATAAAAATAAGTTTTATATTTATGGTAATTACCTTCCTAACGTGCCCAAGGGGCTGTTCCTCCGGCTGTTTGTGCCCAGCCACGCCCCTGATCTCTGAGCCCAGAGCCGCCCCGCTGTTAATTTATTCACTCCTCTCTGTCCTCTTATTTTTTTCTTAGTGCGCCATAATCCCGCACTGGCACATGCGCGATAACAGTCTCTGCGGCTGCTGCCAGGATACCGCGCGGCCCGGACATGCGTGACATCCGCACATGCGCGGGATTACGGCGTCTGTTATCGTCTGTATGCAAAATCGACCTGTCAGTGTCCCTTTAACCACTTCAGCCCCCCTAGCTTAAACACCCTTAATGACCAGGCCACTTTTTACAATTCTGCACTACGCTACTTTCACCGTTTCTTGCTCCATCATAAAATTTACCACCCAAATGAATTATACCTCCTTTTCTTCTCACTAATGGAGCTTTCATTTGGTGGTATTTCATTGCTGCTGACATTTTTACTTTTTTTGATATTTTACTTTTTTGACGAAATTTTTGCAAAAAAATAACATTTTTCACTTTCTGTTGTAATTTTTTTTTAAAAACTACATTTCTATATAAATTTTTCTCTAAATTTATTGTTTTACATGTCTTTGATAAAAAAAAATCCAATAAGTGTATATTTATTGGTTTGGGTAAAAGTTATAGCGTTTACAAACTATGGTGCAAAAAAGTGAATTTCGGCATTTTGAAGCAGCTCTGACTTTCTGAGCACCTGTCATGTTTCTTCAGGTGCTAGAATGCCAGGAAAGTATAAATACCCCCCAAATCACACCATTTTAGAAAGAAGACACCCCAAAGTATTCGCGGAGGGGCATGGTGAGTTCATGTATCATTTCATTTTTTTTCACAAGTTAGCGGAAAATGACACTTTCTGAGGAAAAAAATAAAAATAATAAAGTTTCCATTTCTGCTAACTTCTGGCAAAAAAAAAAAAAAATCTCCCACGGACTCTGCCCCTCAATGAATACTATGCCCCTCAGTGAATACCTTGGGGTGTCTACTTTCCAAAATGGGGTCATTTGTGCGGTGTGTTTACTGTTCTGGCATTTTGGGCGGGGCTAAATTGTGAGCAGCCATGTAAAAGCTAAAGGTACTCGTTGGAATTTGGGCCCCTTTGCGCACCCAGGCTGCAAAAAAGTGTCACTCATGTGGTATCGCCGTACTCAGAAGAAGTAGGGCAATGTGTTTTTGGGTGTATTTTACATATACCCATGCTGGGTGAGAGAAATATCTCTGTAAACTGACAACTTTGTATAAAAAAAAATTAAAAAGTTGTCGTTTACAGCGATATTTCTCACACAAAGTATGGGTATATATAAAAATACACCCCAAAACACATTGCCCTACTTCTCCTGAGTACGGCGATACCACATGTGTGCCACTTTTTTGCAGCCAAAATGCACAAAAGGGCCCAAATTCCAAGGAGTACCTTTAGGATTTCACAGGGCATTTTTACGCATATGGATTCTCACGCTTTAGGGCCCCTAAAATGCCAGGGCAGTATAAATACCCCACATGTGACCCCATTGTGTAAGAAGACACCCCAAGGTATTCCGTGAGGGGCATGGCAAGTTCACAGAAATATTTTTTTTTTGGCACAAGTTAGCGGAAATTGATATATATATATTTTTTTTTTACAAAGTCTCATATTCCACTAACTTGTGACAAAATTAAAATTTTACATGAACTCACCATACCCCTCACGGAATACCTTGGGGTGTCTTCTTTCTAAAATGGGGTCACATGTGGGGTTTTTGTACTGCCCTGGCATTTGAGGGTCTCCGCAATCATTACACGTATGGCTAGCATTAGGAGTTTCTGCGATTCTCCTTATATTGAGCATACGGGTAATGAGATTTTTTTTTTCCGTTCAGCCTCTGGGCTGAAAAAAAAAAAAATGAACGGCACAGATTTCTTCATTCGCATCAATCAATGTGGATGAAAAAATCTCTGCCAAAAAATGTGCAAAAAAAAAAAAAATGAACGGCACAGATTTCCTCATTCGCATCGATGTATGTGGATAAAAAAATCTCTGCCAAAAAATGTGCAAAAAAAAAAAGTTGTAAGGCCCCATTCACACGTCCACAAAAATGTCCGCATCTATTCCGCAATTCTGCGGAATAGATGTGGACCCATTCAGTGTGAATGGGGCCGGCGGTGATGCGGAGAGCACACTATGTGCTCGCCGCATCAGCATTTGCGGAGCTGCGGCCGCAAACTTCCGGGTTTCGGCCCCCAAACATCCGGCCGCAGCTCCGCAAAAGATAGAACATGTCCTATTCTTGTCCGCAAAATGCAGAAAGCACATTGCCGTTGTCCGTGTTTTGCGGATCCGCGGATCCATGGATCCGCAAAACACATACGGACGTCTGAATGAGCCTTACAGGGGGGTGATTAGTGACAGGGGGGTGACATGGGGTGATCAGGGGTTAATCAGTGACGGGAGGGGGGGGTGGATGGGGGGTTCTGTGTGGTGATTGGTGCACTTACAAAAGTTTCCTTTGGTGGTTCCAAGCAAAAGGGACCACCAAAGGAACGAGCAGCAAGCATATCAGACGCTGTTAACAAAACAGCGTCTGATATGCCATTTTTTTTAACTTCTACAGCCTGCCAGCGCACGATTAGCGCTGGCAGGCTGTAGTTAAAGTTCTCCCCGATTCGATCCTGTGAACGCGCGCGCGCGTGGCGCGTTCACAGGAAATCTCGCATCTCGCGAGATGACACGCCCGCGCATCAAGGAGGAATAAACTGACCACCCGCAGGACGCAATCCTGCGTTAGGCGGTCGGTAACAGGTTAAAAAGTGGGTTTTGGAAATTTTCTTTAAACATTTTAAGAATTGCTTCTAAAATTGTAAGCCTTCTAACGTCCTAAAAAAAAAAAGGACATTTACAAAATTATGCCAACATAAAGTAGACATATGGGGAATGTTAAGTAATAAATATTTTATGAGATATCAATTTCTGTTTTAAAAGCAGAGAAATTGAAATTTTAAAAGTGAAATTTTTAAAATTTTTGGTAAATTTTAGATTTTTTCATAATCTTTAGATTTTTTCACGCAACGCAGGCCCCATAGAAATGAATGGGGCTGCATGAAAATCGCAAGCATCCACAAGCAAGCTTAGTAAAATGTGGATTGAGGGGTTAAAAATAAAAAATAATTAGCTCACCTTATCCAATTGATTGCGTAGTTGCCGATCTCTTCTTTCTTCTTTAATCAGCTGCCGGCTAAAGGACCTGTGGTGATGTCACATCACATGGTCCAATCACATGGTCCATCTGGACCATGTGATGAGCTCAGTGATATTACCATGCGATCAATTGGAGGAGTTTTTTTTTTTTTTTTTCAACCCTCAACTGACCTTCTACTAAGCATTCTGTATTAAAGAATGCTATTATTTTATCTTATAACCATGTTATAAGGGAAAAAAATAAAATCTACACTACAACTAACCCAAACCCGAACTTCATTGAATAAGTTCGGGCCTGGGTACCACATTCAGTTTTTTCTCATGCGAGCGCAAAACGCATTGCACTCGCGCGGGAAAAACTGAACCAAGCAATGCAATCGCAGTCAAAACTGACTGAAATTGCGTGCGCACCCACATCCTGTCCGACCCCAATCCTCAACGCCCGTGTGAAAGTGGCCATAGTGTAAGGGCTCAGGCACACGAGCGTGCATGGGCACTGTCCCTGTGCACACCGTTTGCGAATGCAGACCCATTGACTTGTATTGGTCCAAGATCTGCAAATGACAATCCGCACTGCAAAGAAATGGGACATAGGACACCAAAATCCCATGGAAGCGTTTCTCTTGAGGATTGCGGACCTATTCAAATCAATGGGTCCACATCCATAATACGGAGTGCACATGGCTGGTGCCCATATATTGCGGTCCGCAATACACGCACGGGGTACACACGCTCCTGTGCTAATGCATTGGGGTCAGAAGCATTTTAATGATTGCTTGTTCAAGTTCCTTAGAGGAACTGTTAAAAAGTGTAAAAAAATACAAATGTTTTTAAAATAAAATTAAGAAAATGTAAAAATTCAAATCCTTTCCCCAAAATAAAAATAAATAAGCAATAAAAAAAACATCATGGGCATCGCTGTATGCAAAAATGCCGGTACTAGTAAAGTATAAAATATTTATCCCATGTGGCAAACTGAAATGGAAAAAGTCAAAATAACTGATTTGATATTTTTAGGTTGCTTCACCTCCCACAATTTTTTTTATAAAAAGTGATCAAAAAGTCAGACACATTCCATAACCCTGGGTTCACACCTGAGCGTTTTACAGCGCGTTCAAACGCGCTGTAAAACGCTCAACAGATTAAAACCAATGCATCCCTATGGGAGTGGTTCACACTTGAGCGTTTTACAGCGCGTTTGAACGCGCTGTAAAACGCCCAACGCATAAACAAGTACTTGAGCTTCTTTTGGGGCGTTTGACGCGCGTTTTGTGATTGACACCACAGTAGTCAATCACAAGAACGCGCGTACGAACGCGCGTTTCCTATTTGCAAAAACGCGCAAAAAAACGCGCGTCAAAAACGCGCGTAAAACGCGCGTTTTTGGAACGCTCAGGTCTGAACCCAGGGTAATGGGTATTAAGGAAAAGTACATATCGCCCTGCAAAAAATAAGCCCTCACACAGCTTCATGCATCATACAATTATAGGGGTCAGAATATGGAGCTGAAAAGAAAAAATGTATTTTTTTGAGGTTTTTTATTTTTTTTCAGTATTAAAATGCAAGAAAAACTATATACAAATGTGGTATTGCCATAATCATACTGACCTGGAAAATGAAAGTAACATTAGGGAACACCATAAAAACAAAACCCATAAAACGGTGGCAGAATTGCCTTTTTTTCCCTATCCCACTCCATTTGGAATTTTTTTTCCAGCTCTCTTATACATCGTTTGTAATATTAAATGGTGTAATTAAAAAGTACAACTTGTCCTGCACAAAACAATCCCTCATACAGCTATATGAACGGCAAAATAAAAAAGTTATGGCCCCGGAAAGCAGGGAGTGAAAATGCAGAAATGAAAAGCCCTCCTGGGGTGAAGGGATTAAAGATGTATCAAATTTATCAAACAATCTGCAACTTTTGTTACATTTTGCACACCTTTCGCACACTCAAAGCAAAACTGGCTTCCAAAAGTCCCCTCATGTTACATTCCCCTCCTGGTCTGAATTTGTAGTCTATCACAAAACTGCGAGGCACGAAAAAGAGGTTATACTCCCGAACAATGACGTGTATTGATCTACAAAAACATCTCATCTATGTAAACTGTGCCAGGAAGATCATTCCACCAGCTAGTTAATTGATGACTGCAAGTGAGGTTTTAATATCAAGTATACAGTGTTAAAGATTTGGCACACTCAACAGGTGGACTGGTCACCAAACGTAAACCCACAGTAGAATGGAAATGGTAGAAAACATGCAGTAACCACCAAAAACTGATGTCACAGCGCAAGTGATAGTTGGAAGTTTTACTATGTATTGTATGAAATTACATGCTGACAAAGTCTTCAGCAGTAGAAGGGTTAAAATTTTGACTAAGGGAAAAAAAAAAAAAAAAAGCAGCTGAAGCTTATTTAAGGGAGCAAGCAGCAGAGTGATTCCCCTGAAGCAGTCTGTTCATTGACATGGAGGGATTTGGATAGAAAGCTACCTCCCTCCAAGGAATGGCTGTGACACTTTTTGTGGTCATGTTGTACTGTTCCACCTGGCTGCTCTCCTCTGCAAGTGCTTTAAAACTGAGGTATGACAGCCATGCTTATGAGCTGCTCCCTCCTTTGTTCAAGGAGCTGTCCGAGCCCCCGGTTTGGAGAAAAGGAACACCAGTTCACCAATCAGTAGCCATCAAGTATATGAAAAAGCTCTACAAGATGTCAGCCACCAAGGAGGGTGTACCCAGGTTACACAGGAATGCTGAATACAACACTGTGAGGATGTTTACGCCAAACCCGGAGTGTAAACCAGGCTCAAAACTGGAAACAAAAGGTCAGTATTAAAAGAATAAATGTATATTCCCATATTTTTCAGCTTGTTCCACATGGATGTCTTGGACATGTGGTGATCCTCCTTGGTAATTTAAACTTATAGGCATGTTAAACACTTATGTTTGGTATCTTTTCTGGCTGTGGATCTTCAAGAATCCTGCAGCATCAAAATAGGCCCCAAATGGTACGGATATTTTCACTGACATAATTAAGGAAATGCTAAGGATTTTACTCACCTTCATGCGATCCGTAGAAACCTTTGGATGTTGTAGTCCTCTTCTCTATGGTCAGATACACTTGAATGAGTTTCAGCAGTCTAAGGCCTAATTCATACATCCGCGGAAGGGTTGCAGACCCATTCATTTCAAAAGGGCCAGAATGGATGTGGACAGCACACTATGTGATGTCCGCATCCGCGTTTCCGAAAAAAAAAAAATGTCCTATTCTTGTCCGCAATTGCGGACAAGAAAAGACATTCTCCATTTCTCTATATAGTGCCGGCAATGTGCAGTCCGCAAAATGCAGAATGCACATTGCAGCCGTCCGTGTTTTGTGGATCTGTGTTTCCGCAAAAAACACTACGGACGTGTGAATTAGGCCGAAGGCTTACACAGCATTATAAATCAGTATAATGCTGTGATATCCTGTCAGGGGAGTGGAGGCCAGAACGGGACCTCTCACTGACAGAGTTCTTTGCATTCAGCTACTTGTGCCTTCACACGCCGCAAATTTTGTGGCAGAAAATTCTGCGACTGAAAATCAGTTCCATTCACCTTAATAGGGCTTGTAGAAATCCATGTGATTGCTGCCCCATTCAAATGAATGGAACTGTTTTTCAGTCGCTCAATTTTCTGCCACATGTGACGGCACCTTATACTACCTCTCTAACTTTTCCGCTCATATCCCATAATAAAGGCATGGGCATGCTGGGAGTTGTAGTCCTCCTCTTATACCCCTCCCTGAAATGCCCTCAGTTATCCCATCACAGCCTGGACATGCTGGGAGTTGAAGTCTTCTCACACTACCTCTTTAAATTGTCCTCTGAAATGTCATAATAATGTCCTGGAATGCTGGGAGTTGTACTTTTTTCCTAATTCATCATCCCTGTAATGTTCTCTGATATCGCATAATGGCCTAGACATGTTGGGAGTTGTAGGCTTCTCCTCGTCCACCTCTTCCGTGTAATGGCCTCTGACGCTGGTATACTGATTACAGGTTCAGTCGCCCTAGTTATACTTCATATTGCATAACGTATGTCCCTTTAGGTGTGGATCCTGATGCAGATATTCTCTGCAGTCAGCGGTGGATTGGTCCGTTCTGGGGCCCCAAGCAAAGTTATGTCAGGGGACTCCTGTTGCACTATTAAGCTCTGCCCCTATGGCAGCACAAAGTTCCACCCCACTTTACTGCCAAGCTCCACCTTTGTGCACCACTAAACTCAGTTACGGTCAGCCTGCTAAGTCCCACACTCTGCTTAGCAGTGCAGCCTTTAATTTAATTATTTTTTTAAATTTTTTTAGCCAACTGCTTGTGATCTGCAGGTGGCCCCCCAATCTATTGGGCCTTACGCATTAGTTTGGTTTGCATGGTGGCAAAGTCCACCTTTGTCTGATGTGTGGATGATATTTTTTACCTCTCATCCAGTTCACTGCTACTGTATGGCTTATCTGCATACATTTCCACTGCAGTAAATTTATAGCATTTACACAATGTGTGGTCATACACGTATGGGGACATTTATGAAACTAGTGTAAATTAGAACTGACCTAGTTGCCATCGCAACCAATCAGATTCCACCTTTCATTTTCCAAGGAGCTGTCAACAATGAAAAGTGGAATGATTGGTTACTATGGGCAACTAAACCAGTTTTACTTTACCCCAATTTGGTAAATGCCCCCATAAGTCTGTAAATGAAATAAGTTGTGATTTAAATCTATTCCACACTAAAGCAGGCACTTATCAAGACTGTTTCTAGCATGCATGCCTTTTAGGCCAGGGCTACACTGAGACTTTTTGTAGCTGTTGCTCCTAGAGGCTCATTTGCATATAAGACCTCATTTTTCTCAGCAATGTCGACACCTATGAACCTGGGACCAACACGGATGCCTTCAGCTGCCGAGCTCACATGTAACAGATCAAGTTTCATAGGTACAAATTTGCTGACATATGCCCTTTAACACCAGCAATTTGCCATATGGTAAAGTATTTTTATATTTTAAAAGTATGTGTGATTTTGCACGCCATGGTGCCCTTTTTTTTTTTTTCAAATTGTTTATATATTTTTATTTTGGAGAAGGGGGGTGACTAATTATAATATTTTTTTAAACTTTTTTTTTCTTACACTTTTTAATAGTTCCCATAGGGACCGACTTGTATAGTCATACGGTGGTCGTGAACAGGTTAGGCTTCGTTCAGATCACCGTTTGTCTTTTCTGTTCTCCGGCTCTGTTCAGGAGCAGGAGAACGGAAAGGACGGATGCTGTACATAACTGACACCAACGGAGCCTAAAGACCCCATAGACTATAATGGGGTCCGTTTGGTGTCCGCTCAGAACATGATTTTTGAGCGGACATGAAAGTACTGCATGCAGGACTTTCGTGTCCGCTCAAAAATCATGTTCTGAGCGGACACCAAACGGACCCAATTAAAGTCTACGGGGTCTTTAGGGTCCGTTGGTGTCAGTTAGGTGTCAGTTATGTACAGCATCCGTCCTTTCCGTTCTGCTCCTGAACGGAGCCGGAGAACGGAAAAGACAAACGGTGATGTGAACGAGCCCTTAAGCATTTTACATCTGCAGATGTCTCTGCAGTAGAATATGAAATTTAAACAAGTAGGAACTGATGTAGACTTCAGCTTATATATTTCCAGAAAGCTGTCCAAAAATAGAACTGGAAATGTGGTTATTGCTAGTGTTGAGTGAATCAAAGCACTGAAAGTGGAATTCGTTCTTAGGTTTCGTAAAAAAATTCGATTTGTCATGAATACGAATATCCTCACGTTTTGTGGTGGCAAATTTTTATTTATTTTTCCTAAAATGGCAGCTGCACTGAAAGTGCAAGTAGGAAGCATGGGAATGCAAGATCATCCGTAATGCCATGCAACCAGCCAATCCACAGATGGCCATCCCCTGTGATGTCACAGCCTTGTAAAAGCTTCGGTCTCCACCATTCCACTGGGAGCTGAGCATAGGAAGAGATATGACAAGCGCTCATGCTCCAGGGATAGAGTTGCAGAAAACAGTTTAAAAATGAATATTGGAGAGGGAGGGTGCAGGGAGATCGTAGGGAGAGTTTTTTGAGACTGTAGGTAGAATATAGGCAGACAGCAGGGAGACTGCAGGTTGAATGTAATTGCTGAGTGGATCTTGTTCAACTGCTGCGACGTTCAAAGTTAATCCGTTATTTTATATATAGAACTAGACATTAGGCCCATTACAATAATGGGTGCTAGAACATTAGTTCTGGCACTGTTCTGGTGGATCTGCGGCTGGCACTGTTCTGGTGGATCTGCGGCTGGCACTGTTCTGGTGGATCTGCGGCTGGCACTGTTCTGGTGGATCTGCGGCTGGCACTGTTCTGGTGGATCTGCGGCTGGCACTGTTCTGGTGGATCTGCGGCTGGCACTGTTCTGGTGGGATCTGCGGCTGGCACTGTTCTGGTGGATCTGCGGCTGGCACTGTTCTGGGGGATCTGCGGCTGGCACTGTTCTGGGGGGATCTGCGGCTGGCACTGTTCTGGGGGGTCTGCGGCTGGCACTGTTCTGGGGGATCTGCGGCTGGCACTGTTCTGGGGGGTCTGCGGCTGGCACTGTTCTGGGGGATCTGCGGCTGGCACTGTTCTGGGGGGTCTGCGGCTGGCACTGTTCTGGGGGATCTGCGGCTGGCACTGTTCTGGGGGATCTGCGGCTGGCACTGTTCTGGGGGGGTCTGCGGCTGGCACTGTTCTGGGGGATCTGCGGCTGGCACTGTTATGGGGGTCTGCGGCTGGCACTGTTCTGGGGGGGGGTATCTGTGGCTGACGCACCTGAGACCTGAGGGGTTAATCGTGGGGATCACACCCCCTGCAAGAGACCAGCCTTTGTCAAGCATTTAAGCATAAAATATAACATCTGTGCATATAAATACTAAAACCCGGTCCACCCACAATTGTCAATGCCAATCAGGATTCACCCTAAACACGCCCATATCTCACTACCTATCCTCACATCCATTTCCACATTGTATAGCTATCACCTGTGTACATCCTTCACCTTGTCTGTAGCATGTTACTCATTGTGGTCCCCGTCCTCCATTCCCATTTAAATATAATTTTTATTAAATTTTGTCAGTTAATACAAACATAAGTAGATCATGAAAATTCGCATTTCTTTTGCTGCGAATAATATACATGGATATCATACACAGTTGTTTTCATTGTGATTTATCTTTAGATATGCATGTAAACACAGCTTATAAGGCATAACATAAAACATCCTCCATTCCATACTGCGCATGTCTCCGCATCGACGGCTCTGCCCAAAGTCCCGCACCTTCACCAGGAGTGAGATCCCACGATAGCTAACGTCAGCTGCAGCTGAACGCAGCGTCACCGAGACTACGCCCCGTCCGGTCGTGTAGTCCCAGAGCTAAGCATCGCGTTGCCTGTGAGATCCTACAGCGCCAGTATGTCAGAGCAGCGAATGGATCAAAATGATTCCAGGCCACTACATAGATACATTGTTATATAGACAATATATATCTAAACCAAAACTTAGAGAATTTTATCCAGACATGGTATACAGCGTAATTCAGGCAATAGTTCCTGTTATTATAAAGATTACTTACAATGCAGGACATGTTATAATATATCCTGCAATTATGTAGATGGATATTGCCTAAACATGCATGGAGATATCTCTCGAAGATGTGGGACGTATCCCAGACTGGTAACTTATAACGTGGGTACAACCAAAATATCTAAAAAATATATTATGCAAGCCCCCGATGTGGAACATGCATCAACCCTAATCTATACTGGCTATATTAAATTCTATATTTAGCCCATAAGGCTGTAGTGATCTCAAAGTATGGATCCATTTTAATTCTTTCCTCCTTAGGTTTATTTTTATCACCACCCCTCCTTATCTCCTTAAGGACACATGACGTATGGGTACGTCATGTCCAGTCCCTGAAGATGGCGCCCGCTCCTGGCCGCTGCGGGCACCATCGCTGCGGGGGTCCGGCTGATTCCTGTAGCTGACCCCCGCAGCTGCCGACCGCGATCATTTAACCCCGCAGATGCCGTGATCAATCCTGATCACGGCATCTGCACGCGCTAAAACCGAAAGTAAAACTTTCGGCAGCGCTCCGGCTCCCTCTAGTGGTGATAGCCTTAAGTCTTTCATTCAGCTTAAGGCTATCACTTACTATTTCCTATGGAGCCCTTGTTAGCAATAGGGCTTCATAGGAAAGTAGTAAAATGCTCATAAACTCCAATACAAGTGTATTGGAGTTTATGATAGAAGCAATCAGGTAACTGATTTATATAGGTCCCTATGGGATCTATATAAAAGTGTGAAAAAAAAAAAAAAAAAAAAAATTTAAATCACCCCCCTTTCCCCAAAATTAAAAAAAAATAAAAAAAATAAAAAAAACACACATCATGGGTGTCGCAATGTGTGAAAACGCCCATAGTATAAAAATATAAAAATATATCTCCCATACGGTAAACGGAAAAAAGCGCCCAAATGGCCGATTTGCCGTTTTTGGACGTTTCATTTCCTCAAAAAAAAATTAAATAAAAAGCGATCAAAAAGTCCTACACACCCCATAATGGTATCAACTAAAAGTTAAGATCGCCTCGCAAAAATAAGCCCCCATACAACGCCATACACTTATTTACAAATACGTTATAGCGGTCAAAACATGGCGACAAAAAAAAACTATCAAAACGCAAGAAAATCTATACATATTGGGTATCGCCGGATTCGTACTGACCTGTAGAATAAAACTAAATGGTCAGTTTTATCTCAAATCAAACATCGTAATTTAGAAACCCGGAAAACTGTGGTGAAATTGCTTTTTTTGCAATTTCACCCCATTTGGAATTTTTTTTCCGCTTCCCACTACACCGTATGCATTATTAAATGATGGCGTTGGAAAGTACAACTTGTCCCGCAAAAAATAAGCCCTCATATGGCCATGTGAACGGAAAAATAAAAAAGTTATGGCTCTTGGAAGGCATAGAGCGCAAAACGAAAACGCAAAAATGAAAAAACCCTGTGTCCTTAAGGGGTTAAAAGCCCTACAGAGTCTATAGCACGAAAACGGAGCTGATTAAGTGTCCGCAGTCAATGAAGTGTTTCGCTACAGGTTTATCTGTCATAACCTTCCTGATTGTGCTTTTGTTTAATGCCCTCCCTGAGCTCCATGTTGGTTTCACCCACATAAATGTAACTACATGGGCACTGAATCATATAGATTACATCCCTGGATCTACAGGTATAGTATTCCTTGATCTCAAAGGTTTTTCCACTGTATGGATGGGTGAAGAAATCCCTCTTCATAATTCCATTGCAATTGCAGCATGCTAGACATGGAAAATTACCTGTTTTTCTCGGGGCCAATAAGATCGTTTCTTTCCTGGCTCCACCCACATCAGATTTGACCAATCTGTCATGTATACAGACACTCCGTGTGTATGCCATCATCGGGGGTGATGCAAACTCATCTAGGTTAGGCATTCCTCGATGGAGGATGTGCCAATTGTTCCTAAAAATGTCATATATCGCACCACTATCTCCCCCCCCAAGATGGACACAAAGGGAATTCTGTCTCTGTCCCAATCTGTGTGGATCCACCCAGAACCGTATCATGATTGACTGCTAAGGCCCTTACTCCTAGTTTTATGTAATAGGGTACGTGGATAACCCCATTTTGGTGAATTTTGTACACATCTCATCTGCCCTGGTCTGGAATCTGTCATTGTCCGATACTATTCTTCATACCTGCAACAATTGGCTCCATGGTAGAGACTGTACCATGCGTCGGCGGTGATTACTGTCATATACCAATAAGCTGTTTTTGTCAGTCACTTTTTGAAATAGATCAGTCCTGATCTCACCACTTTGAATATACACTCGTACATCTAGGAATTGTAACTCCTCCATAGATGTGGTCAATGTAAATTGTAGACCTGGGAACCCCCACATTCAGTTGGAGATGGAATTGTTTCAATTCATCTTTGGTACCACCCCAGATCATAAAGATGTCGTCGATGTAGCGCCACCAGCATAGGACCCTCCCAGCAAACGCGGAGCGGTATACCAATCTGTCCTCGACCTCCGCCATGAAGATGTTAGCGTAGGTGGGGGCCACATTGGACCCCATAGCCACACCCCGCTTCTGTTGGTAGAAGGTGTCCCTGAAGAGGGAATAATTCCTCCTTAGGACCACCTCCAGGAGGTCGAGGACCAGACGGCACGCACCCAGGGAGAGTCCCATGCCGGCCAGGGCCACATCGACATTAAGACCATAAGTGTGATCAATAGAAGTGTAAAGTGAAACCATATCAAAGCTGACTAGCATAAATGTGCTGGGTAACTCAATTTGTTTTAAATTCAAGAGAAAATCGCTAGTGTCTCTGACATAGGATGGAGCCGAGGTCGCATGGACACGCAGAACCTTATCCAGTAATATAGACAGTATTAAAGATTGAACCCCTGCCCGACATGATCAGTTGGCCAGGGGGATCGACCAAGCTCTTATGTATTTAAGGGAGTATGTATATCACTGGGGTGACCAGTTGGCTCATTCTAAGGTACTCATTAAAGCGAACCTGTCACCTGCTTTTTACCTCTTAAGCTGTTAACTGTACCTTATAGATCATTGTAACCTTGTTTCCAAACAGGTGTTCTTCGTTTTTCTGGGGTTTATATTCCTGAAAAATCACTTATATCTCCTGCTTGCCCGCCTGAAGTCACCAGACAGTCAGAGGCAGACCCTCCTGACTGCTGGATGCGACTCCCCCAACCCCGCCTCTCATCCCTATGATTGACACTAGGTCTTCTGCCCGGACCGCTGGTCTCGGGCGGCGCATGCGCCGCCTGCCTTCATAGCAGCGCGATCTCGAGCCTCGCTGAGTGATCTGCATTTCACCAGCGGCCCGGCTAGAGAGGAGAGAAGTGCGCAAGCGCGATCTAGCAAGGGGATCGCGCTTCACTCAGCGCGAGGCTCGGGATCGCGCTGCTATGAAGGCAGACGGCGCATGCGCCGCCGAGACAGCGTGGTCCCGGGCAGAAGAGCTAGTGTCAATCATAGGGATGAGAGGCGGGGTTAGGGCGGGGGAGTCGCATCCAGCAGTCAAGGAGGGTCTGCCTCCTTGACTTGTCTGGTGACTTCAGACGCAGCAGAGCAGGAGATTATAAAGTGATTTTTTCAGGAATATAAACCCCAGAAAAACGAAGAACACCTGTTTGGAAACAAGGTTACAATGATCTATAAGGTACAGTTAACAGCTTAAGAGGTAAAAAGCAGGTGACAGGTTCACTTTAAGGTCATAATCGATGATTCCTGTATCCCTAGCCTTATCCAAAATCACCCCAATGATACGCATAATGTCCCATTTGGGATCACTACCCAAAATCTCATAAACATCAACATCACATAACTGTCTCGTAATTTCACCCATGTTCTTGCACGTGTCCATGACTACGACGGATCCCCCTTGTCTGCTGGCTTAATTGTAAGTTGTTTGTTACACTCCAGCTCCTTAATGGCCTGTCTTTCTGCAATAGACACATTAGACCACTGATATGTCAGCTTGGTACCCTGTTATTCAGAAATATTCCTTTTAGCAATATCAATATGCTTCCACTGTATGGTTATTATGGGGTGGTGAGAAATTACTCTTATTCCTTAATCCATATAATTTACATGACAGTTCACCATTTTCAACATTCTTTTTTAACCCAACATTTGCGGTATGTCACAGAAAAAAATGCTTTCAGTCTTAACCTCCTAAAAAAGCGTTGTAAGTCCAATTCTATTTCAAACCAGTCTCTATCACCTGTGGGACAAAAGGTAAGGCCACGGCTCAAAACACGTATTTGATCGTGACTCAGTTCTACTGAGGAAATGTTCACCAACAGATCCCTCATCTCCTCTCATTGCGTCTCGTCGATCGGCCCCTGTTGGGCCCAGATTGGATTGGTGGTGATCTTTAAGGGGTCGGTGGTGTTTTCTACCGCCCCTTCAGCATCCACCTCTCCTCGCTTTCTTGTTGCCCCTAAAAAATTAGATGATACCGACTCATCCGTGGAATCTGATTTCCCTGTGGTGAAACCAAATCGACCGTGGTCAAATCTTCTGGCCTTCCTTCGCCTAGATGTATTTTGCGATTGCGATGATTGTCAGTTATAGACTTTACCAGACTGATAATCGTCCAGATCTCTGTGCCATTTATCCCTTTTCATGTGTTAAACTTCAGCTCTGTCTCTGTACATGTTGCGTCACTTTCCTTTTTGTCCCACATGTTCGAGAGATATCTCCATGCATGTTTAGGCGATATCCATCTACATAATTGCCACTGCCACCAATGATTTTAATTAGGGGGGGCGCACACTGGCCATTAATGATTTTAATACTGGGGAGGGAGGGAGGTCTGGCCCCCTGCTGCCTGGCAGCATCTGGTCTCTTACAGGGGGCTGTGAGCCCCACGATTAACCCCTCAGGTGCTGAATGCAGAGGTTCCTGAAAAATTACCTAGAGATGTCAGAGCTGCTGTAGAAAGTGCGGGCACGCTTTCGGTGTTCTCACCCTACTGCTGCTCGCCTGTCTGCACTGCAGCATAACTTTTGCCTTCCTGCTCAGTGCCTTGCACATTCTGGAAGAAACTGTGCGAGCAGCAGCAGTCGATAGGGGAGTATCATCTGCAGCATGCATGGGTGAGTCGCCCTGTGGAACAGCACCTCTTCACCACCATCGAGTTGGACCTCCATGCAGGATGTATGTGCCGTGTTGTGCTGTTGCGAGTACGCCACCAACATGGCCAGCTCCGATGACTGTCTACAGCATTGCTAGCAGAGATGAGTGAATCGAAGTTGACGAAGTGAAAATCAATCCGAATTTAAGTGAAAATGATATGCACTGAATCCGAATTTCCTCACGCTTCATGTTAACAAATTGCATTTTTTCCTAAAATGGCTGCTGCGCATGTTAGGACATGGAGCAAAGAACTCTGGGAACGAGGGATCACCCACAATGCCATGCATGCAGCCAATCAGCAGCCAGTCAGCCCCTGTGATGTCACAACCCTATAAATAGCCTCAGCCATTTTGGATTCTGACATTTTCCAGTGTACTTAGTGCAGGGAGAGACGTCTGCAGGCGCTAGGGACAGTGCTAGGAAAGACTTTGTGCTGAAAAAATTACTTGCAAGTTCAGGGAAAGATTAGTCAAGATGTAGGGAAAGGATAGGGAGGCATCCACATTATAAAAGAACAGAATGCAATAGTGTACAGCCTGGGTAATGTGGCAGGCGCAGCACTATGAAGTGCCTTTTGCGCTGTGGCATTAGAAGAATTATGATATCTCTGACTTTTACTCTAAGCAGACTGTATTAGGCCCCATTCACACGTCCGTATTTTAGTCCGCATCTATTCCACATTACTGTGGAATAGATGCGGACCCATTCATTGTGGATGGGGCCGACGTGATGCGGACAGCACACTGTGCTCTCCGCATCAGCATTTGCGGAGCCACGGCCCCAAACTTCCGGGTTTCAGCCCCGAAACATCCGGCCGCGGCTCCGCAAAAGATAGAGCATGTCCTATTCTTGTCCGCAGCCTGCGGACAAGAATAGGCATCTCTATGGGGAGTGCCGGCTTGGTGTGTTGCGGATCCGCAACACACCACGGACGTGTGAATGGAGCCCTACTCTGTAATTCCTCTAGCGCCGTTCTATGGCAGCAGTAGGTTTAAAGAGCACACCAAATGCTTGAAATAACTTTAATAACTTCAACTTTTTGTCATAAACACTGCTGCTTCTGCAGTAAACAGTCCATGTACAAAACATATGGTGAATAAAGTATCACAAAATGGCAGTTTAAACAGTTCAATCTTGTCTGTTAAAATGAAATGGTGGATGTATTTCTGTCTTTGACTATACAACTGCTTATTTGATTTGCAGTATGCTGTTTGATAGCAATTTGGTATTTGATGCAAGCAAAGATTTGGATTTGCACTTTACATTTGCATTTGGCGGAACTAGAAGCAAACACAAAACCAGTTCAATATACAGTCCTAATAACACTAACTATAGGAACATAAATAACTGTATCAAATACCTATTTTGCCTTTTTTACTTCCATAAAACTGCTCTGGCTGGAACTGTCTGTTCACCTCTGTCTCTGGTGAATGATTCCAGCTAGGGGGTTTCCACACAGGCTCAGTGTGTAACTGGCTGTGATTGGCCAAGACTCTTGGGCTTGCCTTTCCATTGATATGAGTCTTAAAGCTACATTTTCTTTTTCTGCTTCTGTTAACACAATATACATATAACTGTTATGACATTCAGAAACAAATCACATTAAAGGGGTTCTGCAGTTTGTTACAACTGATGATCTATCCTCAGGATAGATCATCAGCATCTGATCAGTGGGGGTCTGACACCCGGGACCCCCGCCGATCAGTTGTTTGAGAAGGCAGCGGCGCTGCAGGAGCACCGCGGCCTTCTCAATGTTTACCGCTAAGGGTAAACATTGAATAGAGGTTAGCCTCGCCACGCCACTTGATACAAGTCGTGACGTCACTGGGCGGGGAGCTAGTAGCGGTAAACATTGAGAAGGCCGTGGCGCTCCTGCAGCGCCGCTACCTTCTCAAACAGCTGATCGGCGGGGGTCCCGGGTGTCAGACCCCCACCGATCAGATGCTGATGATCTATCCTGAGAATAGATCATCAGTTGTAACAAACTGCAGAACCCCTTTAAATAACTCTTTTAGGCTTTAATATACAAACATATGAGCTGTATTGAGGTTATTTGGCAGGTCTAGGTGTATACATATGAGCTATATTAGTAACCTAGGACAGGTCTTAGCTGGCCAGCTACAGGTAATAGGAGCAATCCTATTATACCTTGCTGCACTAATTAAGGATCCAGATTGGTGTTATACTGCTGCTTTTAGGTTGTTTGCACCCAGGGGCGTACATAGTAATCATGGGGCCCCATAGCGAAACTCAGAATTGGGCCCCCCCTAAAGGGTTAAAATGGCAGAACTGAAGCTGATTTACACCTGACAGTTTCAGCAATATAGCTGACACCAAAAGGCGATCACTGTGCTGCACATCAACATAGCAGAGCAGGAAACGGTTAAAATAAAACTGGTGTAAAGTAGAACTGGCTTAGTTGCCCATGGTACCCAATCAGATTCCTCCTTTCATTTTCCAAAGGATCTGTCCAAAATGAAAGGTGGAATCTGATCGGTTGCTATGGGCAACTAAGTCAGTTCTACTTTACACCAGTTTGAATATATATATTTAGAGAGAGATCTCTATCCATCTATAAAAATATATATAGAGGGTTCAGTCTGTCTCATTGCCCTATTACGAATAGTCTATTTCTAATAGGGCAATGAGGGGCAAAGACTGAATTCCCTGAATTTCCATCATATCTGTGAGTGGTAGGAAGCATATGGAGGCTGCTGTGTAGTCAGTAAGCAGTGTGTGTGTGTGTGTGTATATATGTATGTATGTATGTATGTATATATATATATATATATATATATATATATATATATATTAATGAAAGACCGCACAGCTTACGTAATGAGGTGTACAATGGAGTGCCAGTAGCTGTAGAAGTATCCCGCTTACTTCCAAAAATGTAGAAAGAAATGAATCCACGGCACATCCAAAATGGTGAAAAAAAGAGCTCATCTCCATAGTCAGTCTGTATTGCTGTCCTCAGGACAGCGATAGATGAATGCTATGGGGCAGGGGAGAGGAGTCTCCCTTCCCAGTTCTCCTGATAGGCTGCAGGCCTTTGGCCTGCAGCCTATCGGAGGGCAGAGGCTGGTGCAGGCGGCGCGATGACGTCATCACGCTGCCTGAGCCATACAGCGTGGAACACAGGCTGGAAGAGGCCTGCATCGCTGTCAGCCTGATAGAGGTAAGTATAAGTTTATTTATTTTTTATGGTACTAGTTACTGGCACATGATTGGGGTGCATCTATAGGGGCACTTCTTACTGCCACATTATTGGGAGGCAGTAAAAGCACCACCAGTAATGTACCCCCTAATGTGCCAGTAAGATGTGCCCCATCTTACTGGCACATTATTAGGGGGCACATTATTGGTGGCGCTTTTTACTGGCACATTATTGGTGGCGCTTTTTACTGCCATATTATTGGGGGCACTATGCAGGAATCTACGGAGGCCGAAAAGGGGTATTTTATATGGAGGGCTCTGTATAGGGGCATTTTATGGTGGGTACTATGGGGAAGGGGGGAGAGGAGTACTATGGGCTCATCTATGGGGGGCACTAAGAATGGGTATTTTATACTTGCAAATTATGGGGGACACTCGGGGCATCTACTGGGGCACTATATATGGGATATTTTATACTCGCACATTATGGGGACATTAGCTCAACTGGGGTAATTAAGAGGGTATTTTTTGCACTGGCACATAAGGAGAATTACTACTACTGGGGGGCTTTATGATGGACTTTATTACTACTGGGGGTCTATGGGGAACATAATTACTAGTATGGGCACTATGGGAGCATTATTACTTCTGGGGCACAGTGGGGACATGTTGGGAGAACTATTACTACCATGTGTGCTCTAGCAGAGAATTATTACTACTGGTGGGACTTTTGGGAGCACTTACTGTGGGGGCACCTTGGCACAGTGTCGGCTCACCGCAATTATTTTTGGGGGACATTGTTTACACTATTAGTGTCGGGCACTATTTGCTGGGAACAGTTATTTTAGGGCACTGTGTGCCAATAATTATTGAAAGGGGCATTATCTGTGTGGTACTAGTAATATCAGGGGGTTTATCGGTTTCTGCAGTATAATATTGGGGAGCACAGCAGCATAGTATTGGTGGTGGTAAGATGATTTGTCCAGATGATGGAAAAGTAGTAAACTAAGATTTTTTTATGTTTTTTTTGTCACACTGCAGAGAAGAGAAATGGCTGAAAAATGGTGGCCAGGTCTGAAAGGAGAAGACCAAGTACCTTGGAACCAAACCAGAGTTTGGGAAATGTTTTTTGCCCCACAACGGCACTAAGCAGGAGGGTTACGCCGCCCCCAGGGACAGGAAACAACATTTAGACCAATCTTTAAATGCCTCCTCCCCTGATACTTCTCCAGTTGTTTCCTGTCCCTCTGGGATGAAGTGGAGAGGGTAGCCGGGGTTTTTTCCTCCTGCTCCAGGATATTTTTTTGCGCGGCCTAAATTGCCTTTATTTCCCTGGCCAAGGGTCAGGAGGGCTGTAGCAGGTTGCTGGGCCGTGGGGCAAGATGTAGGCCCTCCCAGCATCTTTGATGTAAGTCCTGTGGATGACAGGCAACCCCGGGCGATGAGGCTTTCCTTCCGGGCCGCAGATAGAAGAGTTGGCGTTGCGAGATTTGGTCACGTGGGTGCCTTGCTGCATCAGCGGTGTGCGAGGGACCATGTGACCAGGAGGTGGAGCTTCAAATATGCCAAATGGTGGCAGATTCGGCGTCTGACGCGGCCACAGCCAGGAGAAAGTGCCTCTTCTACATCCACCATGTCTCTACCAGCTGAACTACCTGCAGACCCTCCAAAGGCCCTGAGCCTGGTAAGCCTCGTCCTTGGAGGAACCTTGCAATATGTATATCCCACACTGACCTGTATATTTGTCACTGGGGGCCCTGTCCTGGCTGATGGTTCCTTCAGATAGAAAAAAATCCTTTTTGGTTTACTTAAAGGAGTTTTTTCTTTCAATTTATAGCGGAAGCCCAAAGCCGGGCAATCTTCTATGCAGAAGAATAGACAGAAGAAAATTGACTATATCCAGATGGATAAAGTCAACAATTTCAAGAGCTTATGCAAAAAAAAAAATTTCCCCACCTTCTCAGTTAAAGGCTCATTCAACCAGAGCCATCTTGGCATCATGGGCCTAAAGTGCTTCAGCATCCCTGAACCAAATATGTCCGGCTGCAACCTGGTCCTGTCCAAACAAATTCAAGCATTACAGGCTAGATATCGCCTCCAATAGAGATCTCTCCTTTGGCTGTAAAGTCCTGTCAGCCCTAGTCCCACCCTCAAATGGAAGGGTTTGTCTGTTAATCCTCCTTAGTGCTGTTGTGGGGCGCATGGAAAATAAAATTACTTACCGGTAATTGGATTTTCCATGCAGCACCACAACGGCACTGGTATTTCCCACCCTTTTATGTTTATTACGTTTGATTGTGGTCTCAATGTAACCTTTATGGGCTGTTGATTAATAAAATATTACGTTTAGCATCATCTTGAGTCCTCTGATTCTTACTGGAGAAGGATCAGGGGAGGAGGCATTTAAAGACTGGTCTCCACGTTGTTTCCTGTGACTGGAGGTGGGGTAACCCTCCTGCTTAGTGCCGTTGTGGTGCTACATGGAAAATCCGATTACCGGTAAGTAATTATCTTTTATAGTAAAAATTAATAACTTTGGCTCACCTGAGCCAATACATTCTAATACTGTACGGAAGTTCTTTGTGAATCGACTTTAGATGTTTCATCCGAAGTCTATTTTCTCATCCCTGATGATGTAGCTGATTGCACTTGGGAGCCAGGTGAAGAAGGGGCTTCATCATTATCAGGAGAGGGTGGGAGGTTGGGAGCCAAACGTGCCCGGGATAGACCACCCGCTTCACAGGAGCCTACCGGGCCGGAAAGTACTGGTGCAGGGTTTCACGAAAACGTCAGTAGCAGGCAGTCCGCGCAGAGTGTTTGGGGAGGGGGGTGCGAAATGCCATACTCGGCGGTGTGGCAATTTTTCGGAGGAGGTGAACATGGCCATTTGCCAAATTTGTGGGCAGGTGAAGCATGGCCAGGGTGCCAATATTGGCACCACGGCCCTGCGTCAGTACATGCAGCATCACCATAAAGTGACCTGGAAGAACCATGGCTCCGATGTGGTGGTCGTCCATCCATGCAGTCAATGCTCCACCACTTCAGCTGAAGGGAGCGGTCTGTCCTTCTCATCTGCAGGTCCTGATGCTCCTGCTCCTCCTCCTCAATCCATCAGTAATCGATCACCGAAGCGATTGCCAAGATACAACAGTGTGTGTGCACTCATCCAATGGTGCAGAAGCTTAACTTGCTCCTGGCTACTCTAGTCCCTCCCTTTCCAAGTGGTGGACTCTGCACCTTTCAGAGAACTGATGGCTTGTGCAGAGCCGAGGTACAGTCCCAAGCTGTCATTTCTTTGCCAAAAAGGCAGTACCAGCCCTGCACACATGTACAACAGAAGGTGTACCAGTCCTTGAGCCTGTCAGTGTCTGCCAAAGTGCATGGCAGCGCTGACGTGAGGAGCTGTAACCACGGTTAAGGACAATACATGTTCTTTATGGCCCACTGGGTAAATGTGGTTTCTGCCCAGCCACACCTTCATCAAGAAATCAAATCCTGGCTTTCTCCTTGACAACTTAAAATCTGAACCATAGTGACTGACAACGGGAAGAACATGGTGTCTGTGCTGTGTCAAGGAGGGCTGAGCCATGCGCCCTGCATGGCGCATGTGTTCAATCTGGTTGTAAAGAGGTTCCTGTCTTCACCCCATCTGCAAGACATCCTGAAAATGGCCAGGAAACTTTGCATGCACTTCAGCCACTTGTACACTGCAAAGCACACCCTCCTTAAGCTGCAGTGGCAGAACGGCATCCCCTAACATAGGCTATGTGACATTTCCACCCTCCATATGTTGGACTGATTATATGAACAGAAGCCATAAACTATTTCTTAATGATACAGGCGGACAGAGGTACTCCCCTGTGTAACTTCGATGTATGTGTGACACCTGCCGTTTGCTCGAGCCTTTTGAGGAGGCCACTTTATTTGTCAGTCGCCAGGACTACGGGATGAACGTCATTCCACTGCTTCATGTCCTGGAACAGATGCTGCTAAATCTAGCTGGACAGGAAACGTGGAAACGATCCCATGGCCACCTAATCCCTGTGGGGGCTGAACTAGAGGAGGTGGAGGACATTTGAGCACAAGCAATGTGAAGAGAAATGGGTGGTTTTTCTACACACGGGTGATGAGGAGCAACAGGGTGATGAGGAAGACGAGGCAGAGGACCCAAACACACCGTGGCAGTATGCAGTGGAGATGGAGGCAGGGAGTTTGAGTCACTTGCGCAAATGGCCCAATGCATGCTCACTTGTTTGCTTAGTGACAGCTGAATTGTTACTATTCGGCAGGGGGATGACTACTGGCTCTTTACCATATTAGACCCTTGCTACCGGTCCAAAATGGATGTCTTTTTTACGCCTGCTGAGGGAGGACGAACTGAACTACTACTGAAACATGGTATGTAGTGAGTTGGCTTCTGCCTATGTGTACCATCGCCCATCCTCACGCAGTTCTTATGGGGGGGCCCTCTGGGTAACAATACCAGCTCCTTTAGCAGCAACTTAAGTCTAGAGTCGCTGATGAGCAATTTTCTTCACCCGCCTACTGAAGAAACTACTCACCAGCAGCAGGTAGTCATAGAGCAGAACCTGAACGAGCAAGTTGTGGCATACTTGGAGTGCACCCTGCCACCCCACATCGAAGATCTCCTGGAGTACTGGACAGCCAAACTCGATTTGTGTCCGCAACTGGCAGAGTTTGCCCTGGACAAGCTTTCCTGTCTGGCCAGCGTGGCATCAGAGCGAGTGTTTAGTGTGGCGGGGGCCATACTTGACCCAAGGAGAACTCTCCTGCCCACCAAAATGTGGAGAAATTGACCTTTATGAAGATGAATCAGGCGTGGATCAGCCAGGATTTTCAAACACCAGTGCCTGATGCATCCAATTAGATAATCCATCGTGGGGCACCAACACTTTGACAAGAGACCTGTTTCTTCTGACTACCTGACTCAGCTATTCTGATGCCACACCTGCTGCCAGTTGCTCCTACTGCCTGCCACCATCTTCAGCTGGTACTGGTATTGCCCCCCCCACACACACCACCTCACTGTCACTGGGCCACTGGTCTCCTCATGCTGCTGCATCACCACTCTGGTCTCCTCATGCTGCTGCTACCTCAACACTGTCACTGGGCCACTCTGTGGTCTTCTCATGCTGCAGCCACATCACTACTCTGTGGTCTCCTCATGCTGCTTCCACCTCAACACTGTCTTTGTGCCACTCTGTGGTCTCTCATGCTGCTTCCACCTCAACACTGTCACTGGGCCTCTCTGTGGTCTCCCCCTGGTTGACATCATTTATTTGACCATTCTGATCTGTCGGAAGGAAGGAAAAATGACACAACAGATCCTGTCCACGTAGCAGCTGTAAGCTTATGATTTGGTAGCCAAAAGCAGGAGTGAGTACAAAACACAGAAGACATACAAATATTCCATTCACGTGTCATCTCTGTTTTGGATCCACTCCTGTTTACACCGTCATCAGCTGACGGTGTAAAAGGAGTGTGCTTAGTCTTAAAGCTAACATTGAGTTCACGCTTGAGTTATTTGGTCAGTTTTGGCCCCATAACTGTCCAAATAAGTGAAGTGTGCAGTGATTCTAAGAGCGACGCCTGTCATCTGTGTGTCAAACTGACTCACAGTATTGTTTCACTACCACAGCAGACTCCCTATGCGTGTTACTGCAAGGCAGTGTTCTACACCACCATACAGTCTCTCTGCAACCAGGTAATAGCTGTTTTTAAAGTGATTTGCCTCAAATTCGGATCTAATATTCTGAAAATTTGGCAAACCGACAATCTAATTTTTGAGAAATTTGCTCCTCTAGTTACTATCCCACTTCTGTTTCTGAAAGGAAACCGAGGGGTGGGCCCATAGATTAAGAGGGTACACGATGCCACATAGACAACAGTTCTTCAAAACAATTGAATTTACTGAACAATAATGAACAAATGTCTGAACAGGCATTTATAGAATAATAAAAACAGCTGAAATACTCAGTAAAGGTGATGCTGCGTAACACCAATCGGTAACTGAAAAACCTTCCCCCTAAAAGTCCACGAAGCAGCCTAGCTGCACCTGAATGTTCCTGGGTATGCTTTCACGTTGGGGTGCACCCTTAAGTACTGCGCAGTACTATTTGTAATCCAAATGTGTGGGTCTGCCTTGGATCATTTAGTGCAGTGAGACCGCACATACTGCGGTTTAGTGAGGAGGTTGTGAGGGACACCATACCCCCCTTCATCACAGAAGTCGCTTGTACCGCCTAGGACTACTGCCCAGGTGGTGATAGAAGGGACAGTGAAAACCAGAACCTTATCCTAACCCCTAATTGGCACGTCCCAAAAGGGATAAAACGTGGCGCGTAGGGATGGCATATTAGGGGCAGTTTAGAGAAGTTATAGGCCCTGTATAGGGACAGGTTCCGTACAGGGTCGCACCTGACGGGGCGGGCGCTTCGTGTCTGTAGGCAGGGCTAACACAGGGCCCCTCCTCACCTAGTTTATAGGGAGGTTGAGATAAGGGACGATTAGGAGCCACTGCCGCTATTGGACACGAAGCGGCCTTCTTGTCCAAATGAATATACGAGAGATCCATTGAACTGGGCATAGGACCACGCTCATTTGGATATTAACAAGAAAAGGGGTGAGATCGAACCTTTTTACTTGAATTTTGTATATTATGGTATTAGTGGTGCATATCAGTGCTAGCATAATGACTAGTAAATAGTCAATATAGAGACAAGGCCGCCACTGTTGTGCTTCCAGGTATTGGTGTCTCACTGTTTAGTTGGTGTATTTTAATGAACTAATAAATGTTAGATTTTAATGCCTAGTCCACCACTGGAATAGATTTGTCTGTCTCTTTAATCAATGCACCACTGTTTGTAATTACAAAGGAAACTGCAGTGTATCTCTAGTAACTTATGAAGTGTCCAGAATGCCACCGATTAAGTGATGTGACGCACCACAGCTGCACTTACAATTTCTTGTGCTCTTGGTGTTCTTGAAGGAGTAAAGACGAATCTAGCACCGCAGCTTTGGTTAAATCAAGTGTTCCTTTATTATTGATAAAATATCCATATAGCAGCAGTATAACCTCAGTGTTCCAGGAGTCTACGCGTTTCGAACATACATGTTCTTAATCATGACTGTCTAGAAATTCCTAAAGAACAGCTATATAGATGTGAACCACTATAACTCCTCCTATAGTCAGGTGTTGAGTGACGAAGGTAGATTGGTGGAACACAGCAAACAGGTGCTCGAATTAGGAAAGGTCTAGATAACATTAGTCGTTTAACAAACGACTCGCAGTTCTACCCACTGAACTCATGCACACCTGGAATGCATACATTCCAGGAGGTTGTTGAGAAGTGGCTTCTCTCGGTTTACAAGAATAGTGCCTCCCATCCAAACATGCCTAAGTCACATAGAGACGCCTTGTCTGAATTGAAAGCTAGGGATGATATAATTATAAAAATTGCGTACAAGGGGGGCGCTGTGGTGGTCCTTGATAAAACTTTGTATAAAGAGCTTATGATGGATATTGTTTTGGATGTCTCTACTTACAGAGTTGAAATGTAATCCAGTCTCTAATTTTGAAGTGAAATATAATGCACTTCTAAATAAGGGTAGGGATCTGGGTTTTCTCAATCAAAAATATTATTCATTTTTGGAAGTGGACTCGCCCATCACACCCATCATTCATGCCCTACTGAAAATTCATAAAGGTCTGGACCCACCACCCCTGTCACCCATGGTCTCAGGGATTGGCTCTTTGAATGAGAAACTGAGTGAATGGTTAGATGCTATACTACAGCCCTTAGTGAAACGTACGCCAGGGTACATTAGGGATACTGGAGATGTCCTTAGGAATTTTTACAACAAAAAATGGTTCCCTAATTTCACATGGCTTACCTGTGATGTGTCCTCTCTGTACCCCTCCATTCCTCATGACGTGGCTCTACTTGCGTTGGAATATCACCTTCACAGATACAGCTGCTATGGAGATATGTTTGTGGATTATATCATAGAAGTCACAGATTTTTTTGTTAAAACACAATTATTTTCTCTTTTGATGATCATTATTATTTGCAAATACGAGGGGTTTCTATGGGGGCTAAATTTTCCCCTTCCCTGGCAAATATAACAATGTCATATTGGGAGGAGAGGTACATTTACTCGGTTGAGAGTCCATTTATGGGATCATTGGAATGGTATGGCAGGTACATCGACGATTTGCTCCTAATTTGGAGCGGCGATGTGCCTGACATACCATCCTTTGTACACTATCTAAATGACAATCCTTATCATTTAAAATTTACCTATTTACAGGATTCGTCCACCATTAATTTTTTGGATTTAACCCTTACTGGCATTTCCAACAAGATCAGTCATACATCTACCTACCGCAAGCCCATTTCAGGCAATGCGGTTTTACGGGCAGATAGTCGTCACCCTATTCACACCATTAAATCCATACCCATTGGTGAAATGGTACGTGCCAGAAGGAACTGCAGCGATGATGCGACCTTTATGACAGTGTCGCATCGTAACTGCCCAACTACAGGCCAGGAACTATCCAAAATGGATGATTCAAAAGAGCAGAAAAAATAGCTCTAATGAAGGACCGTAGTCTACTACTGTTTGGTAATAAAAACAAACAAAAATACTAATATAAATAAGAATGTTAGTTTTCCAAACAAAGAGAGAGTACATGTTAACCAACCCACCTTAGTCCTTACGTACAGCAATCAATTCCAACAAGTCAAGCAGGTGATGAGAGAATGTATATCTATCCTGTATGAGGATGACATCCTTTGTGAGGTGCTGTCAGAAGGGTTCAGGGTATCAGCTAGATGCTCCCCCACATTGGCCACTTCTTTGTCACCCTCACTGTTCACCACCAGTTCTACTAACATAGAAAACAAGACTTGGCTGAAATATAAGGGGTTCTCACGATGTGGAAGCCATCCTTGTAAAACTTGTGGATATGTCACACAGACTAAGGTGTTCCAAGATTCTGACCGTTCCTCCCACTTTTCTATACAGTCTTGCATCAATTGTAACACTACAGGAGTCATTTATATTATAAAATGCACAATATGTGATTTATCTTATGTGGGTAGCACGACCAGAAAACTGAAAAATAGGATCCTTGAACACTTGAATTATGTGTCAAATCCATCTTGTGTTAACATCTCGAGCGCAGCGAAACATTTTATTTCATTGCATGACAGGAACTTGTGTTCCTTTACTGCCTTTGCCATAGAAAGTATCTTTACCAATACGAGGGGGCAACCTCCACAAACGTATATTGCAGAGAGAGGCCTTTTGGATATTCCGTCTGAATACTAGACATCCAGCTGGACTCAATGTCAAAAAGGAAATTATGTATATTTATTAGGATCCCGTGTTTTGTTTTCTTTTTCAATTGAGATCTCCCTTTGCATTTACCATTATGTATTGATTCCACTATGTCAGTCTTGCCATATCTAGTTTGTCTTGTTGTTTTAACATTTTATGTGCTTGTTCAGACCATTTTTTTTTTTTTTTTTTCCTTTTTCTTGTGGATTATTTCTTTCCCCTATAATGTTTTTCTATGTTTAGAATTGTCCATGTTGTAAACCCTGTTTGGGATTCAAATGGAGGGTCTGAACATTCACATATTTTAAATATGTATCCATACGGTCACTATTTATGTTTGTTAAACGACTAATGTTATCTAGACCTTCCCTAATTTGAGCACCTGTTTGCTGTGTTCCACCAATCTACCTTCGTCACTCAACACCTGACTATAGGAGGAGTTATAGTGGTTCACATCTATATAGCTGTTCTTTGGGAATTTCTAGACAGTCATGATTAAGAACATGTATGTTCGAAACGCGTAGACTCCTGGAACACTGAGGTTATACTGCTGCTGTATGGATCTGTTATCAATAATAAAGGAACACTCGATTTAACCAAAGCTGCGGTGCTGGATTCGTCTTTACTCCTTCATATACTCGGGGTCTTACCCAAGTTTCCGTGCACCAGGAAGTCACACAACGGGATAGAGGCAGCAGGTGAGCTGGTTTTTGTATGTGATATCCTCTTGGTGTTCTTCCCTGGTCCACCAGTCCTTTCTGGAACTGGATCACACGGCCAGATTATTTTTGGAGCAGTCGCTGCAAAACCGTCCCTTGATGCTGTAGTCAGTGTCCCCTCTGAGCTGCAAGTTCCCTTCAGGCTCCACAAAGATCTCTCCTGCAGTTCTCAGCATAATACAGGCAGCCAGACTCTCTTGTCCTACACAGAAGCCCCAGGCACATAGCCCTCACTTCCTGCTCTGCCTGGAAACCACTCCTCCTACTAAATACTCTGATACAGCAAATGATTCGCCAAGTGCAGTCTCAAAACTGCAATTAGTTTGCCAAAACCCTTCTGAGAGTCCAAGCCTGTCCCTAAATTATCTGGATTTTGACTTTGCAAGGTAAATGAACATAATCTTTTCACTACTATACAACTTCATTGTCACTGATTTATCCTTTGCTGCCACCTACTGATCAAACATATTATTGCAGGCTTGTACAGATTAACATCTATATTAATGAAACCACATAGCCTTACATTTCCTTGAGAAAACATTGAAAAACACTTGGGTAATGAAGGATGAGGATATGGCACAGGAGGAAGAGGGAGAACCGGGATAATTTCCATGGTTATCAGGCCAGTCGTCCACAGTCGGGTCGTCCACAAACGGTGGCTTGGTACAGAACTGTCCAGCCAGGGCACAGTTTTGGAGGATGAGAGGGAGGGTCTGCGTTCACAGCAGGGGCGGGGGGGGACGGACGGACACAGAGGACAGACAATACACCTCCCACTGAGTAGAGCTTTCCATTGCCTCTAGACAGCCTGGCACACATGAGCGACTAAATGCAGCAGTGCCTGTGCAACGACTGCAGAGTTGCCCTCATTCTTAGTGCCGAGTTACTGGGTGGTAGTGATGAGCGAGCATCAAAGTGCTCCGGTGGTCTGGCCGAACACATTGCGATGCTCGTGTGTTCTACCAAGCATAATGTAAGTCAATGGGAGAACGATAGTGAAAATTCGAATCCGAAAAAGCTGGAAATCCTGCTGGATCCCTGCTACAAGGACAATATGCTGTCCTTACTTGGCTCCACTCCTGAGCGTGATCGGAAGATGTTTAAGTACAAGCGCACGCTGGTGATTGAAACAAAGTTCGGTCGAACCTGAATATTCACGGGTCCAATAATTACTAATGACGCACAGTAAATCTACAGCTAACAGAAGGGATTAAAAAGCATGTGTTTGGACTGACACAACATGCATTAAAAGAAAATTGGTTTCTTTCCTCTACTTCATTGGTGCTGCCTCCATTTCTTTATTTTGTTTCATTAAGGAGCCATTTGGACACAGCTCCTGCAAGGTTCGCACTGATTCTTTGCTTTATTGGGATTGGCTATGAATCTTGGTGCACATTGTTACTGCCACTACTGCTGACGACTTGAATCTTGGTGCACAAGTCCATGATAAAATTAGACCTGACGGTAACATTGACTTGTAATACTGACAAAGTAATTCAACAGCTAACAGAAGGGATTAGCTTTGAATATTGGTGCACTGCACAGTGATACATTACACCTGCCTGTAATACTGATGGCACAGTACCTATATAATGGATTAACTATGAATTTCAGTGCACTATAACATACTCTTGACAATATACTCTCCCTGCAATTTATCTTCCAAGCCGTCACACTGAGTTTAGGCTACCAGGTGGGATGAATATGACCTCTGCTTCTGGCAGGGTCCATATTGAGTCAGAACATGTCCTCCTCGATTTGACTTCGGTGGCCTGCATCTGACCTCCTAAGCTCCATATCTTAACCCCTTAAGGACACAGGGTTTTTTCATTTTTGCGTTTTCGTTTTGTGCTCTATGCCTTCCAAGAGCCATAACTTTTTTATTTTTCCGTTCACATGGCCATATGAGGGCTTATTTTTTGCGGGACAAGTTGTACTTTCCAACGCCATCATTTAATAATGCATACGGTGTAGTGGGAAGCAGGAAAAAATTTCCAAATGGGGTGAAATTGCAAAAAAAAAGCAATTTCACCACAGTTTTACGGGTTTCTAAATTACGACGTTTAATTTGCGATAAAACTGACCATTTAGTTTTATTCTACAGATCAGTACGAATCCGGCGATACCCAATATGTATAGCTTTTCTTGCGTTTTGATGGTGAGAAAAAATTCAAAAGTGGGAAATATTTATTTATTTTTTTTTTTGTCGTCATGTTTTGACCGCTATAACGTATTTGTAAATAAATGTATGGCGTTGTATGGGGGCTTATTTTTTGCGGGGCGATCTTAACTTTTAGTTGATACCATTATGGGGTGTGTAGGACTTTTTGATCGCTTTTTATTTAATTTTTTTTGAGGAAATGAAACGTCCAAAAACGGCAAATCGGCCATTTGGGCGCTTTTTTCCATTTTTCTGTTTACCGTATGGGAAATATATTTCTATATTTTTATACTATGGGCGTTTTCACACATTGCGACACCCATACCATCCAGGGAATAAAAATCTGCCTCCTCCTTATCCCTTGGATTCTCATGGAAGGAAGGATCACCTCCTGGCTTTTATGGAACTCTGAGACTACCTTGGGTAGGAAAGCCGGGTCTGGTCTAAGCCGTATACAATCATCCTGGAGGATAGTATAAAGCGGGCTAATGGAAAGCGCTTGTAGCTCACTAATTCTCCTGGCAGATGTAATCGCCACTAGAAAAATACATTTTAAGGTCAGGAACTTAATTGGTAGAGAATCTATAGGACTAAAGGGAGGCTTTAATAAGGCTCTTAGTACTAGGTTGAGATCCTATGGGGGGGTCCTGAAATTCTTTGCAGGGATACTCCTGGATACCGATTTACAGAATCTTATAACCCAAGGGTGACATGCTAGCCTGTAATCGAACAGCACACTGAGTGCGGCTATCTGAACCTTGATAGTACTTAATGCAAAGCCCTTCTCTACCCCTCTCTGCAGGAATTCTAAAATTCTGTTTAACTGGAGAGGACAAGAGATGCACGGAGGGACGCCTAGATACTTAAAAAAAGGTAATCCAAGTTCTAGCGTAGATATTGGTAGTTACCGGCTTACTACTTAACAGCATGGTAGCAACTACTGACTCAGAAAGACCCCTATCTAGCAACAGGCGCCGTTCAAAAGCCACGCCGTCAAATGGAGCCTTTTCACCGGGGGGTGCACTATAGAACCCTGAAAAAGAAGATCCGGGATTTCCGGGAGAACCCACGGATCTGCCACTGACATCACCCTTAGCCAATAGAACCACGCTAGACGTGGCCAGAAGGGGGCAATCAAGATGACTTTGGCCCTGTCCTCCCTGATTTTCTTGAGGACCCTCGGTATCAACTGAAGAAAGAAGGCATACAAGAACCCCCGATCCCAAGGCTGAACCAGGGCATCTATCGCCTCTGGCTGATCTCCGGGAGACAGGGAATAGAATCTCTTTACCTTCCTGGGGGCATAACCCATAATCCGACTATCTTGTTGAAGATAGAAGGGTTCAGAGACCATTCCCTCTGATCCAGAGATCGACGACTCAGAAAATCGGCTTTCCAATTTTCCGCACCCCTGATGTGGGCAGGGCAGAGAGGGACAAGGCTACCGTCTCCACAAGGGAAAAAATCTGAACTGCCAGGGACAGCAGGGCCCCCGACCGGGTACCTCCCTGATGATTCAGATAAGCTGCGACTGACGTATTGTCGGATAAGATTCTCATGTGTCGACCCTTGATCAGAGGGAGCAGTCTCTGAAGGGCCAGAAAAACTGCCATCAGTTCTTTTAGATTTTGAAGAACTGTCCAACATCTGGCAGTTCCACAATCCTTGAAGCAAGGTCTCTCCAATATGAGCTCCCCACCCCACAGGGCTGGCGTCCGTGGTAACTATGAGGGGATCTTCGATCCTCCAAGGGACTCCCTGCTCCAAGTTTTCTATTGACAGCCACCACTCCAGTGTCTGACAAGTCCGGGCTGATATTAAAATGTTGTTCTCCAGGTCTTCTGTAGCTCCTGACCAATTCTCTAAGATCTCCTCCTGAAGGGCTCTGTAATGAATCTGAGCCCATTGGACCGCTGGGATACAGGCGGTCAAGGTTCCCAGTATGGACATTGCCTTCCTTATGGATACCCCTGGACTGTTTATCAGGGTGTGAATCACTGACCTTACTTTCTGTACCTTTTCTGAGGTTAGGAAGGATTTCTGCACTGTTGAATCCAGCAAGATTCCCAGGAAACGTTGTTTCTTTTCTGGAATCAATCTTGACTTCTCTCTGTTCAGGATCCAGCCCAGGGTTGTCAAGATCACCTGCTGGACCTGAAACAAGCATTTCTGGTAAGACATTGCGACAATCAGAAAGTCGTCCAAGTACGGGACAAATGGGATATCCTTTTCCCTGATATGGGCTGCCATTTCTGAAACTAGCTTCGTGAATATCCTTGGCGCCATTGAGATTCCGAAAGGAAGTACCTGGAATTGAAAGTGCTTCAGCTCCCCCTGGAATCTCAAGGCCACTCTGAGGTACTTCTGGTGCCCTGGAAAAATTGGAAGGTGATAATAGGCATCTTTGTCTAAAACCGCCATAAAACAGTCCTTGTAAAGAAGCTGAGTTACCGTCTTCACCGTCTCCATTTTGAACCGCTGATATAATAGGTATCTGTTTAAAGACTTCAAATTCATGATAGTCCTGTATTCTCCACTTGTTGTTTTTTTTTTTTTTACTAAGAATAGAGTAGAATAATAGCCTATGCCTCTTTCCTTGTCCGGACACTGAATGAGAGCCCCTTTTTGAATGAGTTTCAGTACCTCTTCTTCTAGCGCGGCTTGTATTGAATGGTCCACTCGTGTTATCCTGAATCGCTCTGGAGGGGAATTTTTGAACTCTATCCTGAACCCTTTTTCCAGTGAGCGCAGGATTCATGCACTGTTTGACCAGGCTGGGAGGAAGGATTGTAGTCTTCCTCCCACCCTGGCGTCATTGGGAGCTGTCTTTTTTTCTTTTTTTTTTTTTTTTGGGGGTTTGGACTTTTAGAGGCCACATCCCCCGACCAATTCTTGAGCCAAATGGCGCTACGGGCGGAATTGGCCATGGATGAGGCTCTAGCAGACAACCTCACCGCATCTGCAGAGGCGTCTGCCAAAAAGTCAGCTGCTTTCCCAATGGCTTTGACCGATTCTAGCAATTTATCTCTCGGGGTTTTATCACGGATCTGAGTTTCCAGCTGTTTGATCCACTGAATCTGTGCCCTAGCCGTACAGGTGGACGTGATATTAGGCTTAAAGGATGCACCTATGGATTCCCATGTCCTTTTTTAAAAAGGTGTCAGCTTTCCTGTCCATAGGATCCTTTAGATTGCCCAGGTCATCAAATGGCAGAGAAGACTTCCTCGATACCTTCGCTATAGGTACGTCTATTTTTGGCGATTTGTCCCATAAGGAACATTCACCTTCTTCAAATGGATATTTTCTTTTTATTACTGATGGGATAAAGCTCTTTTGTCCGGATGCTTCCACTCCTTAGTCATCATGGCTTCCACATTCTTATGGATAAAGAAAGACCTCTTTTTCTTAGTCTGCAAGCCCCCAAACATTATGTCCTGAATTGAGCGAACCTCTTTAGCTTCCTCCAGATTCATGGTTGCCCTCACGGCCTTGACTAACTGATCTACTTCCTGCACCGGAAAAAAGGGCCTACCACTACATTCCTCATCTGAGGATGATGTAATGGACTCCCTTTCGCCACTCTCTAGACCGCCTTCTGAACTAGAGAGATCCGACAACTCCACTCCTAAGGCTCAATTCTTCTCTAATAATTTTCTTCATACATTTGACCATGCTAGGGGATTAATCTGCTATGGTACTCTCAATACATCCTTTACAAAGTGGTTTAGTGTAAGAAATGTCTAGTTTGGCCTTACATATTCCACATTTCTTGTGGCACGTTTTTGTTGTGGCTTTTCAGTTCCTCCCTGGAATTTTAACAAACAGAAAATCAGGGTCTTATAAAAGGGTAAAAAAGCAGGTTACTTGCATATCTTCAGGCCCATACCCAATCCTACCATAGGTGCAGGGGTAACTGGGTCCTTGGGGTTCTCTCCAGAACTCTCCATGCTGGCAGACGTCCCTATTTCCCTGGATCTGGAAGATCCCAGCAAAGATCACAGGGGAGGCTGGCTGAATACTTTAACTCAGCAGGTTGCACATGGAACGCCAGGCAGAAGTCATCTATCGCCCATGCTCTGCTCTGGACGCTCTGCGCTGTTTAATTTTCAAATTTGCTGCCTTTCGGTTAAGCTCCACCCCCTCTCTCGCGTCACTGGGTTCACTTCCTGGTTGCGGCTGCCTCGTGCTGCGCGTGTCCTCCTGCCTGCTGCCCGATACTTGCTCACTGGATTCCTGCTATTCAGGTACCCAGTGGAGAGGGTTAGAGGGAGGTAGGGAAGGAGGGATGGTAGAGAAGGCCTCCCGCTGCGTTCAGCATGCCGTCCTCTTCCAGGTGTGTGTAGCGGGGACCTCACCGGGCGCACACCTCTCCAGCCAGCCTGTCCTAACCATATGGAGAAACTACTCCCCACAAAAACAATAAACCTGTAGGTTGTCCTCCCAGGACAGGAAACCACTGAGGAGAAGGGGTGTCTTTGAAGATTTATACCTGTGGGTTTCCTGTCCTGGGAGGTGGATCCTCTCCTGGTGCTGTCATAGGACAAAGCGATAAATGGTATCTCTTGATGGCCACCACAGGACAGCTTTTGGGGCAGTATATTGTACTGCACTGTGGTATTTGGTTCTGATAGGATGGTATGTTGTGCTATGGTATTACTGACCCTGCCTACATTTGGTGCCCCACCTTCTGTCAATTTGGGGATGCGTTGTTAGCTTTTTTTTTTTCTCCTTTTTTTTTCCCTCCAGGGTCATTAAGTTCCCAGTCTATCTCCTGAACAATATTCCTGGTACAAAATAGAGGTACATTGTTTGCAATAGAAGTCAAATTTCCCATATCAAATAGAGGGGTAGAAGTATTGGACATAGGAAGTAAGGGATAGGAAGTCTCCTTCCCTGAAAAGGCACAGCAAAATACTCTGGTAAAGGTAACTGAACTCCATCAGAGAGCATTTTCTCTCGGAGTAGAATGATTACATCTCTGAGACAGGTAACTCAGCAAGAGCGATCTATAAATGAAAGCAATTTTCCCCAAAGATGGAGAAATGTGGAGAGGGTGTGACCTCTACATGCAATCGGTGTTCCATAAGGCAGTTATCATTAATAGTATGTGCAGCAACTGGATCGCAGGGGAATAATGTGAGTTATGATGGGCCAATGGGGGTAGTAGCAGTTTTACTCACGGTTAGCAGCGCTCCCTGGGCTGGCATGCAGTGAATGGAAGGACAGCACCAGTTCCTTTGGGGCACACTGTTGTCCAGGGACTCCTGTCAGATGGTGGTTGAGTTGCCCTTGGTGGTGTGGATTTAGAGTGCCCTGGAGGCAGGGTTCCCTGGTGTTTGTGATGCCTGCACCGTAAGGTGCAATGAGAGAGAGTGCCGAATAAGGAGAGTGTAAAGGGGAATATTAATCACCAATATATGTAAATATCAATAATCATAAATAGGCGTAATCATCTACTGATAAATCCGCCTATTTATACCTTAACGTTCACTAACGATCGCCTAACGCTGGTCGCTGGCTATCTGCGAGCGCCTTAGTGTTCTAGCTACCGCTAGTAAAAAACACTGCACAGTAGGTACAAATACACACAATATTTATTAATACCTACAGTACAGTAATAATGACTCATACAATACAGTACATACACGGCACTAAAAGTACAGCACTAACTACACTACACACAATCCCCCTTTCCACCCACAACACTAGCTAATACACGTTACACACACTATAGCCGCCCAACCCAGTCTGACACTATAGTGATGCCACCATACAAGCAAGGGTTACAGTAGTTGGTCCTTCTGGGCAGAACAAGGTTCTGCCAGCAATGTGGGGTTTAATATACTGCTGCAAAGCAGACTGGCAGCAGCAGAGGAGTTCCAGGCTCAACACACTGGCAGATGTAGGAAGGGCAGGGAAATAAGGGGTTAATAGGAGGAGAAGGGTTATTGTGGGACTGGCTGGGGATCAGGGGTTATACTGGGGGGGTTTGCTGGGACAATGAAGGGGTTAATGTTGCTGCAGTATGCAGCAAGGGTTATGGGAGTGAGAAGGGGTAAAATGCAGGGGCCTGGGGAATACAGGGTAGACAGAATTACGGGGAAGAGCAGTAAGGGGTTACAGGCAGGGGTAAATAAGCAGAGGGAAATCGTTGGGGTAGTGGGGTACTTAGCCAGTCCAGGGTTATGCTTATGCTTGTAGCCAAGGGGTGGTGTCCTCTTGTGGGTGGCCGGCTCTTCTCTGCCCAGTGCAGGGCCTGCCAGACATTTGTGTCCGGCAGCCCGCACTGCTGCACCGCCCACACAGTGGCGTGTGAGCGCACCACTGTGAGGGACATGTGGGCCGGCGCGGTGAGATGGCGTCACCGAACCAGCCTGCGCATCCCTGCACGCACACCGCAGGGCCGCACGTGCTTGCTGACAGGCGGGAGATCCTTTGATTTCCCGCCTGTAGCTCTTTGCATTCCGTACAGCGCAATGGTAATCGCGCTGCCGGAATGCGCATAATAGAGGGAGGGAGGTTTCTCCCCTCTCTCCATTATGCATAATTATCTCCAGCAGCGCGGAAGATAATTATCACAAAAGGATTTCAGATTCTTTAGAATCTGAAACCTTTGTGTTCACCAGAATGAACGGGGCACATTGACACTGATGCACCTGGTTTCAGGTCACCCAAGGGACCTCATACAAATGGGGCCTATAGAACAGGGGCGAATTATTTTATAGAATAAGGGGCATTATATATATTATAATCTCAGGGGGCCACATCTCTATAAAGGCGGACATATTTAAAAGGGACCTCACACATTTCCACAGGGGCAGCAATGAGCCCCTGGGGACTATCAAAGGCAGATGTGCACAGATGCTGGGCACATCTGCGCACATTGCCCTATGAGGGGTCCATCTATCTAATATATATGCATGCCCATGTAGACATGCATATATGCCATACTTCCTCAACAATCCCCCTGTTGGGAATACGACAATATCTTGGGGGAAGGGTGGAGACATATTTGCCCCTCCCTCAACCCCATCCTCGGTGATGGTTCAGGAAAACTGGAGTGCACACTGTTCCTTAGGTACCTAGGCATCACCCAACCCGACTGATTTCCTCTGACCTGCCCTTCACCGTAACCAATTCCTCTTTCCACAGGATACACTGTCATCTTCTCCCAGGAACTCTCTTGTCTTCTGCTTTGATCGTTTCGGTATCAGCCCCTCCTACTGCCTTTTTTTTTTTCTTGACTTTGAGAGCAGCTTGACCGTCGCAGTTTTCGACTGGCCTTTCTTACAGGTACCCTTCTTCCGGTGTCGGTCACCCCTGATGAGTTTGGAGTGACCACACCCTCACTATCTCTCGGTATTGCTGCCGATCTTCAGGTGTAGTCCACCCCCAAGGAATCTGGGGCGGGTTCACCCTCACAATCTCAGTCTCCGACTGCGACAACTTTCTTCAAGCATCACTTTCGTCCGACATCTCTTGTTCCATCTTGATTGAAGGATGGGTGCGGTTCTCCCATGGAAAGATCAATAGGTCGTTACAAGGCAGGTCAGATTTTTCATTAAGCGAGGTGATATCACGGTATCTAAATTCTAACTGCGGGAACACCTCCGCCACACTACACATCCAGCCCTTCACTTATGAACCTCACCGTTCCAGGGTTCAAAGTGGCAAATGGCAAACAGAGGGGGCCTGTCCCTATCGTGCCCTAATCTTATCCCCATTCACACAAAATACATCCTATTTACACAGTTCCCCTCCCCCAACCCACCTTAACCCAAGACCATCTATATACCTAAAAAATATTTACATAATACTATGAGGTCTCAGGAAGGCATAGGACGTACCTCCCAAAACCACATATGGAAGTTCAGTTCAATTTATGGGGTGTCAGGACAATATGGGACTTTTCATCCTGAACCCCTCCACACAAATTTTGTGAAATTAAGTCCTGAGCCTCTGGCGGTTGAGTTCATGAAGTGCCATCTGGTTCTGATTTTAGTTGGTCCGCTAGTCTCTTGACCCTCTGATACATCCACCATAGTCCGAGATACATGAGTCCAACCAGAACAAGAAGTACCATCACTGGGTGTATCAATAAATTGAAAAATGAAGTTGCTTTAGGACTGTATGCAAAAAGACTCTCCCACCATGATATCTTTGAGTCCTTGTCCAATGCTGTGGCGACCGTGGTAATTTTCATCTGGTCATGTGTAAGCTGGATGGTGGCCTGCTTCTCTGTCTCCCAAAGATGCTGTATAATTTCTTCCTCTTGGCTGAAGTCCAGCAGGAGATGTTTAAGTTCTTTGCCGAAGCCAAGAGGAATCTTTTGTAGTCTCACAGGAACATCTGGGCGAATGTCGAGTCTTTTCTCCGCGACGTCTGCTCTGCGACGTCCAGACCTAGAACGGGACTAAGGGTACAGTACGCTCCGGGGAGGAGTTCTCCTCGTTCGGTGCAGTTGAGTCCATAGATTTCATACGATCAGTTACTTCCTTGGTACCAACACTAATACCCCTGTCCCAAGTATTTTAAGGAGGACGATGATATTGGGTTGGCCTTCATCTCACAGGTCCCCTCGGTGTTCCAACACTGGTGCCTAAGCACCCGATTCCGACTACCCTGACAGAGGATGGCATCCTCTCTCAACCAACATCCCTCAGTGTCAAACAAAGAAGGATGGCCTTCATAGGTTAGAACGCTCGAGTGGAGCTGGGGATGAAGTACCGTCCAATTGTTGATCACCGTACCTAGATTGATGGCACTGTATCCCTGTCTGAGGCGACCAGACACAGGTGCCAAGGACGAAGTGGTGTAGGTTAAATTTCGACATCCATGCCACTGAACCACCCACAAGTTGGTATGATTGATAGCAAAAGAGAGATCAGTGGACTTATCCGCTGACTGAGGTTGAATGGGAAGTGGCCGCTGTGTAAAGCTGAGACAATATGTTTAAGGTTGTCTGAGAGTTTGCTTTGGACCTGCGTACACGCCAGAGCGAGCTGAGCTCGATCCTGCTCCTCCAAGAGACCCACAACTAACCTCCTAAATTTCTCACGTATAGCAGAAGATGGGGAGGTAGTGGCATCTATGTGCGAATGTTGTAAACCCTCTAGGACATGGTTTACATCAAGCCGGGTCTGGAATCCTTCCCGGTGTGTCGCGCAACTTCCCCAAGCTTACTTCTCAGGACTTCCATACCCATAGTGTTCAGGGCACCCACTCCCAAAGCACCCCCACCAAGTCCCATAGCCACTAGATCTCTCCTCCCCTATTCTTCCTATGTCGGGAGTCATCTTTCCTTACCTCTTGCCCCGCCTCTATCCAGCCTCTTACCATGTCAATTTGGTTCCTAACAAACTCCTCACACCTGTGATCCCAATGGTCAACTCGGAAGTCATCTACGGAAATTCTCCAGGTAAACAGGATGAATTTGGCATCTGTGATGATCTTCCAGGGGGATGACAGTTGAGGAGCTATAGGATCTGCCAATAGATGGATAGGGGCGGTGCAAGAGTCAAAATGCAGTTTTATCGGTTGGAGACCTTCTGTATCGTAGGGGACCAATGGAGAATGTGGAGTCTGCAAGGTGAGGGGCCGGAAGCCTACAATATGCTCAATGGTCTTAATAGCATAGTGTATGGCTGCCAGTTGCTTGGCACATTCATCGAACCCTCGTTCGATGGGAGAAAGTGACCTGGAGAAATAACCCAGTGGTCTGGTCTCGTACCCTACTTTCTGTAGAAGGAACGCTGAGAGAGACTCCATCCCTGTATGGCCATTTCCCCATCTGGATGTGGGGTGGCTAACACAGGTGCCAAGGAGAGGTCCCTTTTCAAAGTTTAAAAGGCCTCCTCCTGTGCATCGGACCAACCTTTGAGGGTTCTTCTCCTCGAAGGAGCTCATATAGAGGTTTCGCTTTGGCAGCGAAGTCCTCTATGAATTCCCTCATGAAGTTGGCCACCCCCAGGAATTTTCTTAAATCCTGAAGAGTACTGGGCCTGGGTAACTTCACCATGGCATCCACATGGGCTGTCATGATTACTTTGGTTCCAAAGGAAATTTGGACCCCAAGGAAAGTTACCTCCGCTTTGGCCAAATTTGACTTATTGGGACTCAGCTTGAGTCCTGACTTTGCCAGGAGTCCCAGCAGCTCTCTCAACAGAACCAAATGTTCCTCCATGGTTTCTGTATGCTGGATCAAGTCATCCACGTATTGTAGAAGGCATTCCGGCTGTGAGAACATACTCAGTACGGCCGCCAATGCCTGATGAAAATACGTGGTGCTGCTGTGGACCCCCTGGGGCAGTACAGCAAACAGGTACTGTTTGTCCCCTACTGTAAATGTAAACTTGTACCGGCATGATTCAGTGAGTTCGATGGAGAAGAACCCGTTGGCAACATCGATGGTTGAAAATACGTGGCTTTTGCTGCTTATTCTGGCCATGTCAGGAATTTGGGCCACCACTGACATTGGGGTGTACTTTTTAAGGACCTGGTGGTCTATGGTTAGCCTCCATGCATTAGTGTCCTTCACTGGCCAGAGGGCATTGTTGCATTTTGAATTGCCCTCAATGACCACACCCTTAGGCCTAATTCACACGTCCGTAGTGTGTTTTGCGGAAACACGGATCCGCAAAACACGGACGGCTGCAATGTGCATTCCGCATTTTGTGGACTGCACATTGCTGGCACTATATAGAGTGCCTTTTCTTGTCCGCAATTGCGGACAAGAATGGGACATGTTCTATTTTTTTACGGAAACGCTGATGCGGACATCACATAGTGTGCTGTCCACATCCATTCCTGCCCCTTTGAAATGGGTCTGCAACCCTTCCGCAAAATTGCAGATGGGATGTGGATCCATTTTGGGGACGTGTGAATTAGGCCTTAGTCTTCAATTCCTGGACTGTGTCCATAATTGAATGGGTGGTTGAAAGGATCTTGTTTTAGCGTACACCCTGGTTTTTCTTTGTGACATGCGCCTGGAGAGCTTCCTTCAATGACACATGCGCACACAGGTGGTCTTAGAAAGCAGCCTTATTTTTATCTTTGTTATTGCAGCTTTTATACATACACACTGACATACAGGAACAGGTGTGGTTTACATATACAATGTTGCTGAGTACAAGCAATTCCCTATATAGAGGAAAATGTAAATACATTTTCCCTTGGAACTGTCTGTCCTTCTTGACCAATTTGTCCTTGCTACAGATCATATAGCAGTTCTTTATTTAATTCTTCACTACATATTATATGGCTTGCTTGATTTAACCCTTCAATCTCAGAGAGGTAAGTAGCATATGGTTGTCCAGGATCTGTGGGTTTTGGACACATTGCACAAAAAATCTAAAGTCTTGGTAACCGATCTGTAAGCTCTTCTGATAGGGGGTTGACTAGGAAGGGCCAAAGTCAGCCTGAATAACGCACAAGGACCTCCAATAACATTAGCAGGAATGTAATTGTAGGTGCTGTTACCACAAGACAAATACCATCCCTTAGGGAGCATTATAGTATAGATAAAACTGGGAGTCACAATGGTCTGAACTGTTGCTGCCTTCCTAATAACTGCCTCTTTCGCTGCCTGATCAGCTAGGGCATTCCCTTTAGCTATGTGCGTTTGGAGACCAGTATGTGCCTTACAATGGATAATAGCAACTGTGCTTGGTAACAGGATAGCGGCAAGGAGATCATGTACTAAGGTGGAATGTGAGATTTGCTTCCCATCTGCCTCTTCTTTGCCAGATTACCCCATGATAATATATAACCCCAAAGGCATATTTGGAATCTACGTATATATTTACATCTCAAAAAAGTGAGGGCAATCAGTTAAGCTGCTTGGGCTGACTGAAAAGGTATAGGATTTGATTCTAGAATAACATCAGCGAGTTGAACCACAGCGTATCCTGCATAAGTGTTGTCATTAGGGCGGGAACAGGATCCATCCACAAAAATATCAGGTGCTCCTTCTGTAATCCGAGAGCAAGGCAGGTGGTTTGACTCCGCGACCAGAAAGGAGTGCGTACGCAGAATTTCAGATTAAGAAAGTTGCATTTACTATAAGTGAATAAAAACAGGTTAACAACACTGGAATTGCAGGGGTAAGGGCAAGCAGAATATTCAGAACAGTATGAACAATATAAGTCATATACTAGAACAAGGTCCGCCTCCACTGTTTCCGTATTTGCAGCGCGGACACTCAGATACAATAGTCCCAAACACTGTCCCTAACTGACCCTAACTTCAAGTGGGTGCGCACCCCCCTTATCCCAGTGGTTCTCTTACAGTTTATAGGAGTGCACGGTGGGGCCCGATGTCGTTCTTTCTCTTTAACCAAGGCAGGATCCACAACCAAGAAGTCCTCCTCAGAAGGCCGGAAGAATCAGTTAGATGTTAGTCACTGTCCGGTACATCGACAGTACTGTGAGTCCTTTTACCATTAGTGGCAATCCACTCAGCACATGCCAGCTCCACAGGTTAGTTGCTGTACACGGTCCTTCTCAGCTCAGCTTGACTAAATGCACTGTCTCTTTATATTCCAACCGAAGTTTACACAGCCTAGATGCACAGGGCAGCTTTGTGATGTCTCCAACCAGGCCTTACACCACACAGAACAGGTTCTCTAACTTGCCATCATGGCCGACACAGCAGCAGCAGCTTCTCTGTCCTCCTTCTTGCTCAGAAACAGGCCTGCTGACATCATCCGGGGCGTGTCTTATTCAGCACTTAAAGGAGCAACATCACAGTAACACACTATCTCTATGATAACTTCAACACAAAGTGGTCCTATGCTGCCATCTACTGACCAAAAGAATACTGCAGGCACTTTACATTTTAACACAGAATAGTGAAACTTGGAGACATTACATGACTGTTTCTTACACTTCAATGGGTGTGGACTGTAAGTCAGGCCTAGGTGAGGTATGTTCATGTATAAGTTCAGTACATACATGGTAAGGAGGCAAATCATCCTGCTCTCCCTTGTATCCTAGTAGGGCATTCAGTATAGCCATTGGACCGAATGTGGGTGCTGAGTATTTGATATGAAGTTGAGTATTAGATCGCAACAAAACTTCATATCCACTCAGTCTTTGTGCTGACATATGTTGTGTATGTATGTTCAATAGGGCCTGAACATTGTGAGGTATGCAGTGGTGGGATGACCTAGGATGATGGGCGTGGCCATCTCAGTGACCATAGCACAGGCTGCCAAACTCCTGAGACACGCAGGCATGCCCTAAACCTGTACGAGAACCACCTTTGAGAAAAAAACAAGGCCGTATTTGCCTCCATAGTCTTGCGCCAGGACTCCCGCCATGGTTTTACAATTGTCCCTGGCAAATAAGTGAAACATCACGCCATAGTCGGGTAGGCCCAAACCAGGACTTGAAACCATTGCACATTTCAAATGACTAAAAGCTTGTAACATTTCATCAGACCTTTTAATGAAGTCAGGCATATCAGTATTCATGGCTTGTCTCAGAATATTATTATAGTAGGAACAATCAGCAATCCATTGGCGGCAGTAACCAATCATGCCAAGAAAGATAACATGTCTTGGTTTGTGGGCGGGGCAGACCCAGTACGGCAGTAATTCTGGCATGGCTGATTTTCCTCTCACCTTTAATGAGAACAAAGCCCAAGTATTCAACTGTCCATACACCATTGTAATTTCTTCCTAGAAACTTTGTGACCACATTCACGTGGCCACAGTAATAAACTAAGTCTGCCTGGCAGGCCTCCCGAATAGAACTACATATGAGATCGTCCACATATGTTAGAAGGACAGAACCATGAGGGGCAGTGTAGCTTGGAGGACAATGGAGTAGACTACTGGGGAGTCTACATAACCTTGAGGCATTCTACACAAAGTATACTGCGAAATGTGAAGGCAAAAAGTGGCCATGTCTCCCTGTCAACTGGGACAGAAAAAAATGCATTTTTTAAATCAACAGAGAAAAATTCTGCATGGGCAGGAATAGCTGATAGCAGAGATGGTATGTCTGGAACCACAGGGGCTATGGGTATGATCTGTGCATTTACCGCTCTAAGATCCTGGCCAACCCTAAGGTATTATCAGCCTTTCTCACTGTTAATAGGTGTATTAAAGGGGAAAAAATTACCTCAATAACCCCTGCCTCTAGAAATTCCATCAACATAGACTCAATCCCCTTTTCTTTTTCTGGGGAAAGGGGGGTATTGTTTAATATAAACAGGAGCAGCACTGGGCTTAAGCATCGCCTTATATGGTATACAGGAAATAAGGCCATCTTGGTCAGTAGTTGCCCAAACTTCAGGAGGAACCTGATCAAGTAACAGATCCTGAGGTTGGCATTCCAAATATAAAAAAACAATTACCCTTTGGTACATAAATGAGCATAAGTGAGGATGTGACATGGGGATTAGCAAGATGGGACATCTACAACTGCAATCTTAACAAAACAAACAAATCTCTCCCTAATAAATTCCCAGGACAATTTGGAATGATCCTAAAACTGTGTGTGAACATTGACTGGTGTTTGTATGGATGTTGGATGGAGAGAGGAGGAGTTTAAGATCTAGTCAGTATCCCATTAATTCCCACAGAGGGCTCAGCATTCTCTCTTGGACCACTATAATAATCCTCACATATAGTACTACTAGTAGCACCAAAATCTACAAGAAAAGGGAAAGAACATCCCTCTATGGTTAAAATAATCAGTGGTGATTACTTATAGTTTATGATTAGGGTGAATGCTGGGATACTGTCCCCCGGGCATCATTATTGTGATGTCTTCTGCCCCCAGGCTACAGGAAACGAGGGGTATTATTCTGGGGCTGTGTCAGTGGTGGGGGAAGATCTCGGTCCTGAGCTTGGGGATATGGTTGGGTGCCTTGGGCTTGAGTATCATTTGGGGCATGTTGCTTGAGTGGGTAAGGGCATCGACTGATCCAGTGGTCAGTCTTACCACAATTGAAGCATCTTGCATTTCTATTATTCCCCCACCTCTCCCAGAGTATGGCCCTCTACTCCTTCTTCTGCCACTTCCCTTATTGGGCTGATTCTTGGGACAATTCCTATCCTGAGTTTGGTAATGGGCCTCTTTAGGTCTTACCATTGCAAAACAACCAGCCGCATCTTTCTCCATTAACTTATTTTGGAATTGATCTTTATTAAGACCAGGCCATTTGGAGATCATTTGTTTAACAGCAAGCAGAAGATGTGACTGTAGATTGGTAAGAAAAGTCTGAATGAGCATAGAATGCATATTATCCTGAATACTCATTCCTGCCTCCAGAGTCCAAACTTCATTAAATCTCTTCCAAAAGTCTAACCGATTCTCTCCTGATTTGTTAACAGGCTGCAGCAGTCGGCAATGAGGACCTAGTCTGAAAACACCTCTCCATTTCACCATTAATTTCTTCCCACATTGTGTCCATGCCTGCCACAGTATTTAATTTCTAATTTCCAGCCGGCGTATTCAGGGGCTCTATAATGCTTAGAGGGGACCTTACTCCAATCCCAGGGGTAATTGTGTCCAACTATCCCATCTATTATAAGGCTCATATCCTCCTGTGTCAGACATCTCCCTTTACAAGCTCTCTTCAAATAATGAAATGTCCCAGGTGAAAATGAAGAGGGTTTAGGGCAGTGTTTAATAATCTTATTAATATCTACTTCAATGGGTTTCTTTAACAAGGTATCCCCTACAGTCATAAAAGGGAACTGTTCCTCTGGGTCACTGTCCTCATTGTGAAGAGGTATATGTTCAGGCTTGGGAAAAGACTTTTGTGATCTAAGGCGCATGGGAGATATGACATCCCCATCACCAACAGCACCAGCTGCTGGATCCTGACCACTCTGATCAGGCATAGGTTGGGGCATCTGCGGAGGTGCCTGCAGAAGCTGGGGAGCTGTAGGTGATCGGATGTTGGTAGCAGTATAGCCAGCCAGTAAATCTAAGTCCTCTTTTGAAAGGGATGAATATCTGTGGGATATTTCCTAAATAGGGAGGAGGGGGCTTCTGAAGTGAACCCCTTATCAATTATTTTTCTAACTCATGTTTCTTTTTATATCCCTCCTGGTTCTCTGCCTCCTGTTTCTTAACCTTTTTATTTGGTCTGTCATACCAATATGGTGCATAAGTAATCCAATTTTCCCTCCAACTTCATATACTGCATGTCCCACTGAGGGTCTGGACCATAATATGGGCAAACTTCAGTGTCATCAAAACATAACCCTTTCACCATGTCCATATGGAAGGTGTCATTAGCCCTTTCCCGAGGGAACGGATTTATACTCTTCATCCCCTCTGTCCATCCTGCCATATTATCCACCCAGGGAGTAACTGAATAATGATTAGTCCCACAGACCCGGGCTACATAATCCTTACGTGTTTCCCCTACATACAGAGGGGCAGGAGAGACCTTTCCTTGGTTTGCACCCATTTCTTATATCTTAATTGAGACGGAGGCAGAGCAGAACTCTCCCCAGGACTAGCTGTACTGAACTGTGACCCGTCAATACCCGTCAACTGGATGGAAAGGACGTATGTCCATGCTCAGCCTCCTTTTCAACTGCCTGTTAGTATTATCCCTTCAAACCGCCACTTGCGTTGACCAGTTTCTGAGTTAGCGGGTTCCCCCTAGCCAGAGTGGTGGGGCGTCTTACGGTTTTCCAGGACACTCACAATAGTTAGTACAGTTTTCACAGTATCTTTTGCTGTTAACCTTCAGCATAAAATTACTTAATACATCATAACATAAAAGCGACAGATACGAAGCGGTAAAAATTGGCTGACAAGAGAGAACAGGGTGCGGACAATATTTGAATTCTTCCCAAAAAGAATTCCTGTTAAATTCTTGCCTAAAGAATTTATCTAAGTAAAATCTATCCTCCCTAAAGATGATGCTATTCCTTTCAGTGTCTAAAGTGGATTCAAAATAGAAACAGGGAGTGTATTCGGAAAGCATCGGAATTTCCCTAATCCAAAAGGCAGGGATTTTCCGTACTTACCAAATTCCTGTGTTCTATCCCGGTACAAGTCCCCAGCTGAAAGGATCTTGTTTTAGCATACACCCTGGGTTTTTCTTTGTGACATGGGCCTGGAGAGCTTCCTTCAATGACACGCGCACACATGTGGTCTTAGAAAGCAGCTCTATCTTTGTTATTGCAGCTTTTATACATGCACACTGACATACAGGAACAGGTGTGGTTTACATATACAATGTTGCTGAGAACAAGCAATTCCCTATATAGAGAAAAATGTAAATACATTTTCCCTTGGAACTGTCTGACGTCCTTGTTGACCAATTTGTCCTTGCTACAGATCATATAGCAGTTCTTTATTGAGGTGGAGGGTCAGGACCCTGTATGTCCACCTGAGCGCCAATCAGTCTGCCACAGTCGTTCTTACTCTGGTCCCACAGATCGGGATGCTCGTACACAATAGGCTCAAGGTCTGGATTGTGTGAGACCTCGGGCCACTTGTGTTCGAGCACGTAAGTAGAATTCTCTACTGCTGGCAAAGGTGGTCCCAGACTCTGGCGTTGGATGACAAACACCTTAGCTCGTCTGGGACCCTTCCACACAATGCAATTTTTTTTCAGATTCAGTATCCACCCATATTGTGTCATTACATCGGTTTCAATGTTATCAGAACCAGGGTAATACAACATGGGTATCCTGAGGGTCGTTCAACTGGTAATCTGGACAATTACCTCTTCAATTCTGTGGGCCTTCACCCCCCCCTTCCTTGTTGGTGATCAAATCCCATCACCACACACAGAGGGCTGTTGGGATGTAAATCATGTTCGACATTGGTAATGGAGATTTCCGTCCCTGTGTCAAGCATGATTTCAGCCTCCTGATTCTTTATTTTGGCTTTTATGTGGGGTCTCCCTGAAGAATCCAGTATGATGGGACATACTGGCGCCAGATCTCTAGGGATCCCTGTTCTTCAATCAATTTCCACCAGACTCCCAGTAGGTACCTGTGTGGTACATACTGCCACTTGTGGGTTGTTGCCATGGACACTTGGTGTGGATTCCTTGGATTCCACACCCCTTTCTGAACGCGCTGGGACATTCACCACAGCCACATGTTTTTGTGTCTAGACCTGTGAATGTCCCAGACTTTTATCAACATATTCCCCCACTGATTTAGCATAATTAGGTTTCATTTTGAAACCATTGTTATTGCCCATTCTCTCAGGATTTGTCCGGTTGTTACGTGGCCATTGTGGACCATTCCTCTTAATGTGCCCATATTGTAAACACAGGAAGCATCGAATGCCTCCTGTCTTTTCCAATGGCGGGGCTGTGGGGCGAACAGGTGAATTGGCCTTTGTGTGCTGTACCCATGTACATCTCATGTTAAGATGAAACGTGTACAGGTACATGCTCCGTCACTTTGACGGATTTCTTATTGAGCAGTGTGTCCTGTCTACACTGCTCAATAATCATAGCTGCATCTGTAAGGGATGGCTCCCTAGCTGCACTTAGCCAGATTGCAGTGTCAAGGTATGGGAATTTTTCCACAAACATACGTATCATACCCTGTGGAATTCCGATACCATGTTCCTTTGTAACCCTCCTGTACATTGCTTCAAACCGACTACACAGAGATAGAGGTTGGTCATGTATAGTGGGTCTGAACTTGGACCGGATATCTGGAGTGATGTCCCAATGGCCCGTCGCCAGTCTCATGAGTATGGAGAGACGTTCTTCCTCATCATAAAACTGTCCATTCAAGGGTTGCGTCCTCCCCATTACCTCATACCTTTGGTTTAGGTGTGTAGCTAACCATAACTTTAATAACTCCATGCGATATTCTGGAGCCACCGAATACTTGTTACAGTCACCCTCGAAGATATCACATGAAGTAAACGGATCTGCGCTGGGATCGTATTTTGGGATCGCCTTGCAAATCTGTAACAGGAAGTTTATCCTTTCCATACTTGAATGGTTATGATAGAAGTCTTCCTGTCTTTCCGGACGTGTTGGCGGATTGGAAGTGGCAAATGGCCAACCACTTTCCTCTCCCCAATTGTTGTCCTGATCCTGAAAGCGGCTGCTGTACCTATTCTCCCTAGGTGTTTGGGTGAAATGTAGCGTCCGTTCCACCTGTCCTCTAGTGTCTACCACATTGGATATTTGATCTGTGGGAGACCTTGCCGCTGTTTTCCCCTGTGCCATTCCCGAAACACAAACCAGTTTCGTGGGCATCATGCTGTTAGCACTAGGCTGTGACAGGTTCGAAATGACCTGCTGCAAATCCGCAATGGTTTGCGTTTTCGCAGCCAGGTCCTCTAGACATTGAACCATCATGGTATCCTTAGATACCGCATTGTTCCTGAACTGATTTATCTCAGTGTACAGTCTGAGCAGCTCTTTGTCCATGTCAGAGTAAAGACTCTCCTTGTCGGAGAGTCTAGACTCTAACACTCAAATCTCTCTGCCCCTCTCGACTGTACATTGGGCCTTTTCTTGTACTTGTTTGTAATGTGTGTAACTGATGTTCTCAACACAACAATTGCAGTGAAAGTTTGCCGTGTTGGAAACTTCCTCTGCCCTTGTAGTGCTGGTGAGTTTTTCAAGATGTTCTGGCTTCCAAATGATATCCTCAAAGGTGAGAACCAATTTGGCTAACATTTGGAGCTGTTTTTTTTTTTTTTTTTTTTTTTTTTTTTAAATACTATTAATACAGATTGGACAATAAAGTGGACCATAGCAGCTCAGTGGATTGGTGGGGATGATAGGATTGAACATGCTATGTTTACTGAGGTATTGCAGTGTTGAGAAGTCTGTACTCACTTAATGACAAGAGGTCATCTTCTTTGGTGCCGTTCTTTGTTGTCCTATATTGCTGCGTAGAGGAGGTCCTTCAATATCCGGAACACCTTCTCCCGTCCAGCCAGACAACTTCTGTTCAGCTCCAACGATTATGTTTCTCTCTTCAGTGATGTATGACTACTTCTCTTCGATGTTCAGTGGGCGAGTAAGGGAAACACCAAAATGCTTAATACAGAAATCAGAAAAATTAAAATTCTCTGCTGTAGATTTTGGCCCGTGCCCAGCTCTGATTTTAAAGTTGCGTTCTGTTTGAATTATCAGGCCTTGGACGCTCAGAAACCACTGACTGCGTCTCTTACCTGACTAATTCAGAGTGAGCAACTTCCCACACCAAAGCTAAACACAGACACAAATTCCTAGCAGTGGGCCTGGCTCGCCAATGTAAAGGAGAATATTAATATTTATGCAAATATCAATAATTATTCATAAACAGGGGTAGTCTGTTAACTCCGCCTGTTTATACCTTAACTAAAGATATATATATCCTTTTGCCTTACACTATCCACTGAACTCATCTATGTGCGACTTGCACTGCTACTATATACTGCAGCGCCTACAATAACAAGAGTACACACTGTGCTTGGATAATAAAAGGTATTTATTAACACAATACACGTCTATAATTATATATATCCATATAAAAGGGAATATGAATATATATTTATAGCCACACAGTAATAGTCAGTCAATTACAACACTACGACACATACAATATTCCTAACTATTCTACATACAATCCCAATTCCACCCCACAAACTAGCTATACAATTACACTAATGTACATTATAGCAGTAACCCACCCACATGGCTACTCACACTGTCCATACTGCAATATCGCAAGGCAGTCCAGGGGTAATGGCACTGCAAGGGTTAACACAACATGGGCTGCAGGGGTCAATCTGCACACAGAAGCCTTGAAGGGGTTCAGGGTTAAAGCGCTGCTGGGCACTGCAAGGGTCCTGGGCTGGGGTAACATAGTAACTTGGTATATATGACCGAAAAGACATTTGTCCGTCCAGTTCGGCCTGTTTCCTACAAGTTGATCCAGAGGAAGGCAAAAAAACTCTGAGGCAGAAGCCAATTTTCCCCACCAAGGGGGAAAAAAATTCCTTTCCGACTCCAATCAGGCAATCAGAATAATTCCCTGGATCAACGACGCCTCTCTAGTAGCTATAGCGTGTAATATTATTACACTCCAGAAATACATCCAGTCCCCTCCTGAATTCCTTTATTGTACTCACCATCACCACCTCCTCAGGCAGAGAGTTCCATAGTCTCACTGCTCTTACTGTGAAGAATCCTTTTCTATGTTTGTATACAAACCTTCTTTCCTCCAGATGCAGAGGATGTCCCCTCGTCACAGTCCTGGGGATAAATAGATGATGGAAGAGATCTCTGTACTGACCCCTGATATATTTATACATAGTTATTAGATCTCCCCTCAGTCGTCTTTTTTCTAAAGTGAATAACCCTAATTTTGATAGCCTTTTAGGATACTGTAGTTGCCCCATTCCAGTTATTACTTTAGTTGCCCTCCTCTGAACCCTCTCCAGCTCTGCTATGTCTGCCTTGTTCACAGGTGCCCAGAACTGTACACAGTACTCCATGTGTGGTCTGACTAGTGATTTGTAAGTGGTAGGACTATGTTCTCATCACGGGCATCTATGCCCCTTTTGATGCAACCCATTATCTTATTGGCTTTGGCAGTAGCTGCCTGACACTGGTTTTTGCAGCTTAATTTGCTGTTTAATAAAATTCCTAGATCCTTTTCCATGTCAGTTTTACCGAGTGTTTTACCATTTAATATGTACGGGTGACTTACATTATTCCTTCCCATGTGCATAACTTTGCATTTGTCAGTGTTAAACCTCATCTGACATTTCTCTGCCTAAGCCTCCAATCTATCCAGAGCCCTCTGTAGCAGAAAACAGTCCTCTTCAGTGTTAATTACTTTACACAGTTTAGTGTCATCTGCAAAAATAGATATTTTACTGTGCAGGCCTTCTACAAGATCATTAATAAATATATTGAAGAGAATAGGGCCCAATACTGACCCCTGAGGTACCCCACTAGTGACAGTGACCCAATCTGAGTATCGACAGTTAATAACCATCCTCTGTTTTGAGTCACTCAGCCAGTTACTTACCCACATACAGACATTTTCTCCCAGTCCGAGCATCCTTATTTTATATACTAACCTTTTATGAGGTACAGTGTCAAATGCTTTGGAGAAGTCCAGATATACGACATCCATTGATTCGCTGCAGTCAAGTCTAGAACTTACCCCCTCATAGAAGCTGATTAAATTTGTTTGGCATGACCGATCCCTCATGAAGCCATGCTGATATGGCGTTGTTTGCTTATTTCCATTGAGATGCTCCAAGATAGCATCTCTTAGAAACCCTTCAAACCGTTAACCAACAATAGATGTCAAACTTACCGGCCTATAATTTCCAGGCTCTGTTTTTGGACCCTTTTTGAATATTGGCACCACATTTGCTATGCGCCAATCCTGTGGAACATTCCCTGTCAGTATAGAGTCCGTAAATATCAGAAATAAAGGTCTGGCTATGACATCACTTAATTCCCTTAGGATACGGGGGTGTATGCCATCCGGTTCTGGCAATTTGTCTATTTTAATCTTAAGTCGCTGTTGTACTTCTTCCTGGGTCAGACAGGGCACTTTTAATGGGGAATTTACTTTTACATTCTGCATTTCTTCTGACAGTTTATTTTCCTCAGTGAATATAGTGGGGGAAAAAAATATTTAATAGTTTTGCTTTATCCTAGTCGCTCTCTGCAACACCCCCCTCATTGCTATCTAGAGGGCCGACTTATATTTTTTACTATTTATATAATTGAAGAACATTTTAGGGTTAGTTTTACTCTTTGGCAATTAATCTCTCGGTCTCTAGTTTGGGAATTTTTTTCACGGTGTGTGCTCTCCGCATCCATCACATCCCCATTCAAAATGAATGGGTCCGCACCCGTTCCGCGAATTTGCAGATCAGGTGCGGACGTAGATTGGAGACATGTGAATGAGGCCTATTTGGAAGGTTATTACTTTATGGTCACTATTTCCTAGGTGTCCCCCAACCTGCACATCTGTTGTTCTGTCAGGTCTATTGGTTAATACTAAGTCCAGTATGGCCGTCCCTCTAGTGGGGTCCTGAACCAGTTGGGAAAGGTAATTGTCTTTTTGTCTTTGGCTATTGCCAAGAACCGGTTTCCTTTTCGGGATGTACAGCTTTCAGTTTCTCAGTCTATATCTGGGTAGTTGAAGTCCCGTCCCCGTCCCCCCATTATAACTACTTCATTATGATTTGCCGCCTCGTCTATCTAGTTTAGTAATAGATTTTCTGTGGACTCTGGGGTATATTAGGTGGTTTATAATACACTCCTATTAGTAATTTATTATTGTTTTTTGCTCCATGTATTTCTACCCACAGTGACTCCACATGTTCATGTCCCTCACAGATGTATTCTCGAATTGTGGGCTTTAGACAGGACTTCACATAGAGGCAGACCCCTCCAACTCTCCAGCTTTGACGATCCTTTCTAAATCTATCATCCAGCCATGTCTGTTCCCACTATGTCATAGTCCTCCTCACACATCACTAATTCCAGTTCACCAGTCTTTCAGGTACTGCTGGGCTGGATAAGGTTACAGAAGTGAAGGGGTTAATAAGGGAGGGGTACACAGCAGCAGGAGTTGATGCTGCTGGGCAGGGAAGGGGTACATGGGAAATCAGGGCAGGGGTATTGGGGGTACTCGGCCATCTCCAGGTCCCATCTGTGTCCTTCCTCTCTCTCAGGAGCCGAGCTCAGAAGAAACCTACTTTGTATTGGCATGCCCTAATATAAGGTTTAGGGATATGACATCACTCGACTGAAGTCTACTGTACCTTGTGAGCCCTCCCCCCAAGGAGTTTGGCCATTGCCAGAGGTAGGGGGGAAGGAACCAGGTTTAGCATGTAAGCAATGTGCTGATGAAAAGGTGCCATAAAGTCTGCAATCTCCTGTCCTGGACCCACATCCTAGTTAGCATTTCTATGCTAACTCCCCCCCCCCCCCCCCCCCAGGGACAGTTGGGCGATTTAACAGATAGCAATGCAAGCCATTGCCTACAGGCTAAACATGGGCCTGTATCTAGTTGACATGAGTTATTATATATATAAAAGGGTTCATGGAAAGAGGGGATATATATATATATATGAAAGGGGACATATTCTATAAGGGGGATATATATATATATATATATATATATATATATATATATATATATATATATATATATATATATATATATATAATTACATATTCCCCACATAAATTCTGGAATACTAATACTTTTTTTTTTTTTTTTTTCCAACCCTTCCTCAACAGTCGGGAACGAAACAAACTGGAACTTGAAGTATTTGCCTTGAGGTAGTTAGCATCCACACAAATAATCCCTTGGTTCACAGAATAACTATGAGCTGCAACTCACTCCAGAAACTGCAATTTCTGGAGTGTAATAATACAGGCTACAGCTACTAGAGAGGGGTCGTTGATCCAGGGAGTTATTCTGATTGCCTGATTGGAGTCGGGAAGGAATTTTTTTCCCCTTAAGTGGGGAAAATTGGCTTCTGCCTCACAGGGGTTTTTTGCCTTCCTCTAGATCAACTTGTAGGAAACAGGCTGAACTGGATGGACAAATGTCTTTTTTTCGGTCTTATATACTATGTTACTAACTCCAGACAACAGGCTCAGTGAGGCAGTTTTAGACCGGTTCCAACTTGACTTAAGTGAGAGGGTAATACCTTCCTAGGTTCTAGTCGTGCGCTGATAACCTAGCCTTTCAGTACTTCGATCTTCTGAACTAGAATTTGCCAACCAACAGTGCTGTCTCCCTAGCGGCAGGCATTACTCATCTGCTCCATTCTTTAAACAGGTTGCTTCCATAAATCCACTCCGTTTCTGGCTAGTGGCTCTATAACAAGGGATCCACTAAGTCCTAGGTCTGGCTTATAGATATATATCACCCTACTGGCATGTGTCCAGGGGCACAGAACAGAAGCTACATGCTCTCCTCTCCTTCACTAATCTCTCATCTAATTTACAGTGACTGACCTGTTCTATACAAATGATGTGATAGCATCACCTAGTGGTGACTGTGTGTAATGTGGTTACCAGCCTGTTGTGAGGAGTTTACAGCTATTACAGAGGAAATAGAAAATGGCATAAAATGATGTACACAGATTTGAAGTGTCCCCTGTTAGCACCTAGTGGGACACTGCATATGTAATGCAGTGACATGTGAGCAATTAGTGAGACTGTGTTGGCATCATGGGATAAAGCTCCTACCGTGGACACGACAGTGGCTAAGATAGCTAAAAAGGCAGCCCTTCCCTTTGATGACCTGGGATGTTTGTCGGATCCACTAGACAAGAGCCGACATTTACTTGAAGCGCGCCTGGGAATCGGCGGCTACATGTCTTAGGCCAGCGATTGCATCCACCTGGGTATCTAGGTCTCTGAGACTATGGTTGTATCAGCTAGAAAGCCATCTTAAGGAGAAGTCAAGAGAAGAAATCCTAGCATCCATTCCTACCTTCTCTAAGGCTGTGGATTTTTTAACCGATGCGTCCACAGATGTTATTCGCATTGCAGCCAAATCCTCCGCTATGACTAACGCTGCCAGGAGAGCAATTTGGCTTAAGTCATGGAAAGGAGACCAGGGATCAAAAGCTAAGCTCTGTTCTCTGCCATGTGAGGGCGATAGGCTTTTTGGGTCATGTTTAGACGACATATTAGAAAAAGCATCGGATAAGAGAAAAGGGTTTCCTAGCCTGCAGAAAGGTTCCTTTTTTCATCAACCCCAACAAAAGTTTAGAAGACAGAGGGGCAGGCCTTTTGAGAGAAGGATAAGTTTCAAAGAAAGTCGGAGGTTTCCTCTTTAAATCCCAGGACAGCAAACCCAGAGACAAACAGCAATGACGCCATGGCCCAAGTTGGGGGAAGAATGTCTTTCTCCCAGCTTAAACAAACATTACTCAGAACAGGTGGGTTTCGTGGGGGGGATAGGGAAGGGATTTCGGCTGGAATTCCTTTCTTATCCTCAGGATTTTTTCATTTGTACCCCATGCCCCAGGGATGTCCAGAGCATTAGAATCAGAGGTCTGTTTGTTGATACACAAAGGGGTAGTTTGCCAGGTTTCCAGGGAGGAAGAAGGCAGAGGGTTTTACTCCCTGTTATTTTTAGTCAGAAAGCCCAACTGATCCTTTCGCATGATTCTGAATTTAAAAAGATTGAACAAATTCCTAAGTTACAAAAAGTTTTGGATAGAAACAATAAGGACGACCATAGACTTATTTCCGGACTGCTGGATGGTGAGTATAGATCTGGAAGACGCCTACTACCATATCCCAATTCATGCAGCTTCCCAAAAAATTTTAAGGACTGCGGTCTATGTACAGGGTCGTCTTTTACATCTGCAGTACAGGGTGCTCCCCTTTGGGGTCTCTCAAGCCCCGAGAATATTTACAAAGGTGGTGGCAGAAATGGTGGCATTCTTCAGATTGTCTGGGATAACTCTAGTACCCTATCTAGACGATTTCCTCTTTATTTCCAGCGCAAAGGAGGAATTGCAGAAGGACCTATCCTGAGTCTGTTCAGTATTAAATGACCTTGGGTGGAAGCTAAATCGAGAAAAATCCTGTCTAACTCCGTCCCAAAATTGTACGTTTCTCCAGATCCCAGAGAACCTTTCTCCCAGAGAGAGAAGTGTTGACTACCATAGAACATATTTTGGCCCTGTTCCATTCCTACCAGTGTTCCTTTAGGCAGGCGATGGTGGTTTTGTGGAATTTAACAGCTGCAATCCCGGCAGTACCATTTGCACAGGTACACACAAGGCTACTACAGGCAGATATCCTGCAGGCCTGGAATGGGCTGCCACAGTCCCTGGAGGAAAAATTCCATCTTTCATCCAAGGCAAGACTATCGCTCCTTTGGTGGACATCCCAGGAAAATCTCTCACTGGGGATTCGCTGGACCTTCCCAGATCCCGTTTCCGTAACGGTAGATGCCAGTCCTTGGGGTTGGGGGGCACACTCCCCGGCGGAAGTGTTGGCAATGGAGATGGGATCCAAAGACAAGAAAATGCTTGTCAAATTTCAAGGAGTTGAAGGCAGTAGAAATGGCCTTAATAGTGGCGATTGCTAAAATCTCGCACAAAAAAGTGGTCTTCTACTCGGACAACTCTACTACAATGGCTTACATAAATCATCAGGGGGGAACAAAAGTGGCATCACTACTTTCTCTTTGCCAATTTTTTCGATAGCTGAGGAAAGAAGCATTTTTCTTTGCGCAATACATCTGAAAGGCAAAGAAAACGTGCTGGCAGATTTTTTGAGCCGAGTAGAACTCAGGCAAGGGGAATGGAGTTTACACTCTTTTTTTTCTCAGATTGTGGCAGGGTTTGGGTGTCCAACAGTAGACCTATTTGCCTCCAGAAACAGGAAGGTGGAGAGATTCTTCTCTCTCAGCTATGCGGACAACCCTACAGCAATGGATGAACTAGCGCAGGATTGGAGCCAGGGGTTTGGGTATGCCTTCCCTCCCATTTCCCTAATTCCTGAAAAAGGTACGGAGGGAGAGGGCCTCCATCATTCTGATTGGCCAAAGAGAATCTGGTATGCAACCTTAAAAAACTTAGCCCAGGATCCTCCTTGGGTCATTCCTCCAAGAAGGGACCTTCTCTTACAGGGCCTGATTCTGCACCCCAACCCAGGGATTCTCAAATTGGCGGTTTGGAGGTTGACGGGGATATCTGGTTACGGAGAGGTCTGTCAGATAACGTAGTTTCCATGCTATTAAACAGTAGGAAAGTGACAACAGCCAGGAGATATAACCAAGTATGGTGTATTTTCTCTACCTTTTTGAGATCTGATCCTGACCCATTTAAGCCTCCAGAAATCCCAAAGGTTCTTGATTTTTATTTTTTTTTACAAGCAGGGCTGGATAAGGGGCTTAAGGCCTCCACCTTAAAGGTTCAGGTGACGGCATTGAGCTACTTCTTTGCTTTTCAGTTAGCAGGTCATCCCTGGATTAAGCGCTTTCTCTCTGTGGCAACTAGACTTCATCCTACCCTTAGACAAGGTTCTAACAGTGCTCTCAGTGGAGCCCTTCAAACCTTTATCGGAAATTTTGATGGAGATACTATCCATAAAAATGGCATTTCTTTTGGCCATCACATCGGCTAGAAGAATCTCAGAGATCCAGGCCTTCTCGGCCTACCCCCATATACTTTAATGCAAGACGATCAGGTGATTATTTGCCCCTTGCCTTCCTTTCTGCCTAAAGTAGTGTCAAACTTCCATAGAAGTCAGGATATAGTATTGCCATACTTTCCAAATCCTGCAAATAGTGCAGAGGAAAAGTTTCACTGTCTAGATGTCAGGAGGTGCCTAATCACCTACTTAGAAGCCACGGCTCTGTGGAGACTGGATGAAAACCTAGTTCAGTTTTTGAGGAAAATAGGCGAGAGGTGTCTTCTGCCGTTATTGCCAGATGGGTTAAGAAGGCAATAGTTAGAGCTTTTATTTCCCTGGGACTCCACCCCTTCCCCCCATCAGGGTTTGGGGCTCATTCTACCAGAGGTGTATCTGCCTTTGGAAAGGAGGTTCTCCAGGCTGTAGTCCCGCCCTAAAATTCCAGTTTATAGTCTATCTCGTAAGGGTGCCGTCATGAGGTGAGGGGAAAACGTTGCTTACTGGTAACTGTTTTTCTCGATACCCATGGCGGCACCCCTCGTAATTCCCTTCCCTAATAAAGAAAAAAGCACCTTATGTACTTTCATCTATATGAAGAAATATAGATAGAACCTTGGTTATAAATTAGGTTATTCTTGTAGTTGTCCTCTCCGGGGACAGGCTATTTCTTTAACTGGTGCTTGGTAGGGGGTGTTCCTTTTAACTTCTCAGGTTTCCTGTCCAGAGGGGCGGTCCTGAGTCACGAGGGTGCCGTCATGGGTATCGAGAAAAACTGTTACCGGTAAGCAACGTTGTTTTCAGTTGTGGAACAATTTACAACAAACACTGCAGTGTATGAAGGCACCCGAAAAAAAAAATATCAGTAGAGACCCCCACATTGAGGATTAAGGATTTAGAGGTCTTAATTTCTGTAATAATGAACACCAGCAAAAGCATCAGTTTTTGAGATTGCAGGAAGGGAACTCAACGGGGGTAAAAGACCTAAGATGTCAGCGAAGAGACCTATGAAATGCTCTTTAGAACCTTTTTTTTATACCCAACAATATCGGTGAAGGGCTCCATAATGAGGGTGAAAATTAGTGGTAATAGGTAGAAGCCCTGTTTGGTTCCATTGGTAACTTTGAAAGGGGTAAAAAGGGCTCCCAAGTTGTGTACTTGAGCTGTAGGGCAGGAGTATAAAGTCACGATGGAGGTAATTGGAGAAAAACCAAAGGTCTCAAACACTATTTTCATTTAACCTCAATGGACCTGGTCAAAACGCCTTCTCTGTGCCCAAAGCCAGGAGCAGGGAAGAAGTTCGCTGGTATCCCACTGCTGCTATGATGCTGCTAAACCACCAAGTCCCATCTACTGTTTGCAGTCCTAAATCCTACTAGATCTGGGTGCATTAAGTGGGTGAAAATGTCAGCAAGTCTAGAAGCAATATTTTTGGCATGGAGCTTTAAAGGGGTTATCCAACCCCTATAATGACCCTCACAATGCCTGGGCACCTCATATAGGTTATACTTGTCCTGCTCCCCGGCAACCTGTGTTGCTCCTGGTCCCTGAATGGCTGCAGCTACATCTCCCTGTTGTGCAGATCAAAACATCCGGTGAAGTGGGGGCGGAGCAGCCAATAGCAGTTTGCAACTGGAACGAGCCTCCCTAACCTTGTGGGAATTGGGGGAGTCATTATAGAAGTTGGATAAGTCTGGGATGCCAAAGTGTTTGAAATACTCATGGGGTCAAACATCTTGACATCAGGTATCATGTATATAAGCGGTATGGGATCCAGATGAAGCCTTGAGTTGCTTGGCTAGTAATTTGTGGGGGTTACTGCCATGGCAATTTAGTTTTAAGTGTCTGTTTTAAGTTGAACTGTTAAGTTAGTTTAGATATCTCAGCCGCTCTAGATGATGGGTAACTGGATTTGTTCAGACAATGTTAAGTGGCAAGCTGGGATTATAGGTATAGACACCCTGATTGTAGATCCTGTATAAACACCAAGGTACCACTTGGAACCAAAACAAAGTTCAGTAAACAGTAGTTTAACAGTAGAAAATAATTTCTAAAGTTATTACCTGAAGTCCCACGGGACTTCACAAAGTAATAACTTTACATTCTAGCGAGCCCTCTGTACAGTATTCTAACGAAGTTTTGTGAATTTACAGTGGATGTTGTTTTTGTAGGATGATCTGTAGTTTTTATTGATGCCAATATAAAGTGTCTTTTTGATCACATTTTATTACATTTTTTGGGTAAAAGAAGCGATGAAGAAAATGGCAAATCTGCCATTTTGACTATTTCTTTTACATTAAGCCATTTGCAGTATTGGAAAAATATTTTTATATTTATAGTATGGGTGTTTTTGGACACGGTGATGCAGATGTTTATATTTTTCTTTAGTTTTTTTTTATTCTACAGAAAGGGGACGATTTAAAATTCATATGTAATTTTTTTATATATATTTAAGTGTTTGAGACTACAAAATGCTTTTTTTTTTTTATTCTGTACAATTATGTTTGTTATATTTCCAGATTGGTACAGAATTTCTCATTTATGTTGGCCTGCCACCTGCTGGATAAAATAATTGCTGCAGAGGATGCCAGTAATTGGTTTTTTACCCTTTAGATGCCATGATCACACTTGATTATGGCATCTAATGGCTTTAATAATGATCAGCATTATTGCTGGTCGTTGGCTACGGGTCTGACGTTTTCCCATCGGTCGCCATGTTTGCTCATCGCTCCAGCACCGTAAACATACAGTGCTGGTAGCGAAATGGTTAAAGAAGCACTCCCACAATTTTTTCAGTTCTCTGACCTGTTAGAAAGATATATGTAAACTGTAATGAAGGAAATCTTTTTACCGGTGACTGTATTTGTGAGTTAAAACCTGCCTTTTGATCCTCAGCTGTATCATGTGACCAACACTCAGATTTCCAACTGACATGGGACAGGAAGTTAATTACTTCTCTATACATTCCTATGAGACTGACATTGAAGTTCCCATAGGAACACATAGAGAAACTTTCTTCCTGTCCACACATAAGATGCTATGTTTGGAAAGTCAGAGTGCTGGTCACATGACACAGCTGTGGATCAGAAGAGAGGGGATAACGCAAATACAGTCACTGGTAAGAATTACATTCACTACAATTTACATCATGTACTTTTCTAAAAGGTCAGAATAAAAACTTTTCTGGGAGTGCTTCTTTAAGAAGCAGTTTCCTAAAGAAAGGGTATTGGCAACAATTAGGGGCATAGACCAATATTAGGGTAAACTGTATATTGTTAAAAGTGCATAATAACTTATATTGAGGTCTGTTATTTTTTCTGGCATTGCAATGTAGATGCAAGTGTCTTTAAGATGAATACACCCCACCTTTCCTTTCCAACAGCTGGAGCAGAAAAAACATGGTGAGAACGCCTGTTGACAAGCCTACGAATATCTTTTGGAACCAAGTGTATCTCTTGTAAACAAAGGATATCTACTTGTAAATTACGAGCTTCTTTCCAGAGGAGGGATCTTTTACTTGAGGAATTTAATCCCTTAACACTGGTTTTCACATTTTAGCTTTTTATTCTTTTATATATTTTTTGGTACTGTTGGTCATCCTAGATTTGCTTTAACACCAAAAAGTGTCTAGTCAATGGGTTCACACCATAATGCAGCATGCACACAGCTGCTATCCATGGTTTGGACTGCAAAACACTTAGGGCTCGTTCACATGACTGTTTTTGGTATTGCTTTTCACTTGTTTTCCATGCAAACTATGGTATAAAGGTAGACAAAGGTATTTGCACCAGATTTATCTGTGATAAATCTCGTCCAGGGTTTGACAGCTTTAGTTGAAGGGTAACTTCGTTTTAGAGCTTCCCACAAACTAACTCCTGCATTTGCTGGAAAAAGTCTCCCCAGTGCTCTGGTCTGTTTTATAATGACGTCCATCTACCCCAGTGTGCTTCTTGTGCATCCAAAAGTTCTCAAGCCTGTGGGTGTCCTAGTACTATACTGGTCTAGATTTTATTTGCGATACTTCTTGGTGGATCATTAGAGAGACAAATCCTAATCCTTGCCCCTATCCTCAGCACACATGGGTTGAAGTAAATCTGGGTCATAGACACTAAACCAGGAATGGGCAAACTCTGTCCTCCAGCTGTTGTAAAACTACAATTCCCACCATGCCCTGCTGTAGGCTGATAGCTGTAAGCAGTCTTTGCATGCTGGGAGTTGTAGTTTTGCAACAGCTGGAGGGCCGAGTTTGCCCATCCCTGCTCTAAACCAAAGACTCGCCTCAACATGTTCCTGCATGTCTCTGTAAAGACATGAGGAATCCAAGCTAGGGCTTTGTTAAAAGAATTTTCTTTACCAAGGAAGGATCATGATGTCATCTGAACTTAAGGTTAAAGGAGGTATTGTTTTTATATAAGAGAAACCCTGTATGGAGGTGCAGCAGAATATCTGTGGTATATTGTCGAAGTTGAGTTTATATAGACAATTTTAAAGCGTCTTGAAACTGGTTTGAACTAGTTTTACAACATTTACAGTTTGAAAGACATATGGAAAAGATTAGACATTAAGGATAATTTATCAAAGTGCCTGAGGACAAAACATGTTCCAGACCCCTGCACATACAGATGAAACTTGAAAAACCAAAACATCATGCAAAGCTCACTCATTTCAGTAAGTACAATCAAGTATATTCTAGAAAACGGAGAAAATGAAAACATTTCCCCAACATTCCCCAATTTTATAAATTTATCATTCGAGTTTTCTGTAAGGCCTCGAGGACAGATTCTCTTTGAGTTTTCACCAGTATTTTCATATTCCAGAATCTCGATCATCTTATGATATCTCCAAGTCATCATATATATCTTCAACTTTAATTTCTTGATGCATAGTTTTAGTAATAGAAGTGTCAATAAGTCTTTGAATCAGTACTCTTATACAGGGGATACAACAAAGTCCACAACTCATCAACACGGCCGCCACTGTTGTCAGAGAGATCAATAAACTTGATATAAAGGTGCTCCACTTCCTAAACCATCCTTCAAGCCAATTCGAAAAAACATCTATTCTCCGCCAATTCCTCAAACAGGGATTTGAGTCCTTCCAAAGCTTTGGTAATGCTGCCATCAGGAGCTGTAGTAACATAGTACATAAGGCCGAAAAAAGACATGTGTCCATCCAATTTGGACTGTCATCCTGCTAGGTGATCCAGAGGAAGGCAAAAAAAACCTGTGAGGCAGAAGCCAATTTTCCCCACTAAAGGGGAAAAAATTCCTTCCGGACTCCAATCAGGCAATTGGAATAACTCCCTGGATCAACGACCCCTCTCTAGTAGCTAAAGCCTGTAATATTACACTCCAGAAATACATCCAGGCCCCTCTTGAATTCCTTTATTGTACTCCCCATCACCACCTCCTCAGGCAGAGAGTCAGTTCCATAGTCTCGCTGCTTTTACCATAAAGAATCCTCTTCTATGTTTGTGTACAAACCTTTTTTTCTCCGGACGCAGAGGATGTCCCCTCGTCACAGTCCTGGGGATAAATAGATGATGGGAGAGATCTCTGTACTGACCCCTGATATATTTATACATAGATATTAGGTTTTTTAAAAATAAATAACCCTAATTTTGATAATCTTTCAGGGTACTGTAGTTGCACCATTCCAGTTATTACTTTAGTTGCCCTCCTCTGAACCCTCTCCAGCTCTGTCTGCCTTGTTCACAGGAGACCAGAACTGTACACAGTACTCCATGTGTGGTCTGACTAGTGATTTGTAAAGTGGTAGGACTATGTTCTCATCACGGGTGTCTATGCCCCTTTTGATGCAACCCATTATCTTATTGGCCTTGGTGGCAGGTGCCTGACACTGGTTTTTGCAGCTTAGTTAGCTGTTTATTAAAATTCCTAGATCCTTTTCCGTGTCAGTGTTACCGAGTGTTTTACCATTTAGTATGTATGGGTGACTTGCATTATTCTTTCCCATGTGCATAACTTTACATTTGTCAGTGTTAAAACTCATCTGCCACTTATCTGCCCAAGCCTCCAACTCTATCCAGATCCCTCTGTAGCAGTATATTGTCCTCTTCAGTGTTACTTTACACAGTTTAGTTTCATCTGCAAAAATTGATATTTTACTATGCAAGCCTTCTACATGATCATTAATAAATATATTGAAAAGAATAAAGCCTAGTACTGACCCTTGAGGTACCCCACTAGTGACAGTGACCCAATCTGTGTGTACCGTTAATCCTTTAACCACTTCCCGACCACCTAACGCACAACTGCGTTCTCGCGGTGGTCGGGCTGTTCTGGGGCGCCGCAGAAGTGCGTCTTCTCGCGAGACGCGAGATTTCCTGTGAACACGCGCGCACGTTCACAGTAGCGCGCGTCTCAGGAGTTTAACTACAGCCTGCCAGCGATGATCCATCGCTGGCAGGCTGTAGATGCGATATAAATCGCATCAAACAAGTATATCAGACGCTGTTTTGTGAACAGCGTCTGATATACCTGCTACCTGGTCCTCTGGTGGTCCCATTTGCTGGGATCGACCACCAGAGGACCAGGTAACTATGTAAAGTTGCACCAAACACTACACTAACCCCTCCACCCCCTCACCTATTAACCCCTTGTTGACCCCTTGATCACCCCATCTAGACCCCCTGATCACCCCCCTGTCATTGATCACACCCCTTGTAAGGCTCCATTCAGACGTCCATATGTGTTTTGCGGATCTGCGGATCCACAGATCCTCAAAACACGTACACCGGCAATGTGCTTTCCGCATTTTGCAGATCCGCACATTGCCAGAACTATATAGAAAATGCTTTTTCTTGTCCGCAGTTGCGGACAAGAATAGGACATGTTCTATATTTTTGCGGAACGGAAGTGCAGACCCGGAAGCGTGGATCCGTAGTTCCGGATCCGAGCGGGACAAAGTCTGTCCCCATAGAAATGAATGGGTCCGCAATTCCGTTCCGCAAACAGAATTGCGGACGTGTGAATGGGGCATAAGGGTCCCTTATCACCGCCAGTTAGTTAGCTACTTGTTAGGTAGCTAGCGCCCAGCCCACCGCACCGCAGTCACTGATTTTGGCAGAGATTTTTTCATCCACATTGATTGATGCGAATGAATAAATCTGTGCCGTTCATTTTTATTTTTATTTTTTTTCAGCCCAGCGGCTGAACGGAAAAAAAAAATCTCATTACCCGTGTGCTCAATATAAGGAGAATCGCAGAAACTCCTCATGCTGGCCATACGTGTAATGATTATGGAGACCCCTAAAATGCCAGGGCAGTACAAACACCTCACATGTGACCCCATTTTAGAAAGAAGACACCCCAAGGTATTCCGTGAGGGGTATGGCGAGTTCATGTAAAATTTTATTTTTTGTCACAAGTTAGTGGAATATGAGACTTTGTAAAAAAATAAAAATAAAAATCAATTTCCGCTAACTTGTGCCAAAATTTTTTTTTTTCTGTGAACTCGCCATTCCCCTCACGGAATACCTTGGGGTGTCTTCTTTACACAATGGGGTCACTGTGGGGTATTATACTGCCCTGGCATTTTAGAGGCCCTAAAGCGTGAGAATCCAAATGCGTAAAAATGCCCTGTGAAATCCTAAAGGTACTCATTGGAATTAGGGCCCCTTTGCGCATCTTGGCTGCAAAAGTGGCACACATGTGGTATCGCCGTACTCAGGAGAAGTAGGGCAATGTGTTTTGGGTGTATTTTTATATACCCATGCTGGGTGAGAGAAATATCTCTGTAAATGACAACTTTTAAAAAAATTTTATTCAAAGTTGTCAATTTACAGAGATATTTCTCTCACCCAGCATGGGAATATGTAAAATACACCTCAAACACATTGCCCTACTCTCCTGAGTACGGCGATACCACATAAGTGACACTTTTTGCAGCCAAGATGCGCAAAGGGGCCCAAATTCCAATGAGTAACTTTAGGAGGGCATTTTACGCATTTTCTTCTCGGCTTGAGACCCTAAATGCCAGGTCAGTATAAATACCCCACATGTGACCCCATTTTGGAAGAAGACACCCCAAGGTATTCGCTGAGGGGCATAGTGAGTCCATGAAAATTAAACTTTTGTGAAAAGTTAGCGGAAAGGAGACTTTGTGAGAAAAACTATAAAAATCAATTTCCACTAACTTGTGCCAAAAATTTTTTTCTATCAACTCGCCATGCCCCTCATGGAATACCTTGGGCTGTCTTCTTTCAAAATGGGGTCACATGTGGGTATTTATACTGCCCTGGCATTTTAGCGGCCCTAAAGCGAGAAGAAAAATGCGTAAAAATGCCCTCCTAAAAGGTACTCATTGGAATTTGGCCTTTGCGCATCTTGGCTGCAAATAAGTGTCACTTATGTGGTATCGCCGTACTCAGGACAAGTAGGGCAATGTGTTTTAGGGTGTATTTTTAATATACCCATGCCGGGTGAGAGAAATATCTCTGTAAATTGACAACTTTAAATAAAAAATTTAAAAAGTTGTCATTTACAGAGATATTTCTCTCACCCAGCATGGGAATATATAAAATACACCCCAAAACACATTGCCCTACTTCTCCTGAGTACGGCGATACCACATGTGTGACACTTTTTGCAGCCAAGATGCGCAAAGGGCCCTAAACCAATGAGTACCTTTAGGATTTCACAGGACATTTTTACGCATTTGGATTCTCACGCTTTAGGTTCCCTAAAATGCCAGGGCAGTATAAATACCCCACAAGTGACCCCATTGTGGAAAGAAGACACCCCAAGGTATTCTGTGAGGGGCATGGCGAGTTCACAGAATTTTTTTTTTTTGGCACAAGTTAGCGGAAATTGATATATATATTTTTTTTAATTTTGTTTTTTTACAAAGTCTCATTCCACAAACTTGTGACAAAAAATAAAATTTTACATGAACTGACCATACCCCTCATGGAATACCTTGGGGTGTCTTCTTTCTAAAATGGGGTCATATGTGGGGTATTTATACTGCCCTGGCATTTTAGGGGCCCTGAAAGCGTGAGAAGAAGTCTGGAATCCAAATGCGTAAAAATGCCCTGTGAAATCCTAAAGGTACTCATTGGAATTTGTGCCCCTTTGCGCACCTAGGCTGCAAAAAAGTGTCACACATGTGGTATCGCCGTACTCAGGAGAAGTAGCGCAATGTGTTTTGGGGTGTATTTTTATATATACCCATACTTTGTGTGAGAAATATCTCTGTAAATGACAACTTTTTAATTTTTATACAAAGTTGTCAGTTTACAGAGATATTTCTCACTCCAACATGGGTATATGTAAAAATACACCCTAAAACACATTGCCCTACTTCTCCTGAGTACGGCGATACCACATGAGTGACACTTTTTGCAGCCTGGGTGCACAAAGGGGCCCAAATTCCAACGAGTACCTTTAGCTTTTACATGGCTGCTCACAATTTAGCCCCGCCCAAAATGCCAGAACAGTAAACACTCCCCACAAATGACCCCATTTCGGAAAGTAGACACCCCAAGGTATTCACAGAGGGGCATAGTGAGCCCGTCTGAGATTTTTTTTTTTTGCCAGAAGTTAGCAGAAATTGAAACTTTATTATATATTTTTTTTTTTCCTCAGTGTCATTTTCCGCTAACTTGTGAAAAAAAATGAAATGATGCATGAACTCACCATGCCCCTCCGTGAATACTTTGGGGTGTCTTCTATCTAAAATGGTGTCATTTGGGGGGTATTTATACTATCCTGGCATTCTAGCACCTGAAGAAACATGACAGGCGCTCAGAAAGTCAGAGCTGCTTCAAAATGCCGAAATTCACTTTTTTGCACCATAGTTTGTAAACACTATAACTTTTACCCAAACCAATAAATACACTTATTGGATTTTTTTTTATCAAAGACATGTAGAACAATAAATTTTGAGAAAAATGTATATACAAATGTAGTTTTTTTTGAAAAATTTTACAACAGAAAGTGAAAAATGTCATTTTTTTGCAAAAATTTCGGTCATTTTTGATTAATAGCAAAAAAAGTAAAAATGTCAGCAACAATGAAATACCACCAAATGAAAGCTCTATTAGTGAGAAGAAAAGGAGGTAAAATTCATTTGGGTGGTAAGTTGCATGACGGAGCAATAAACGGTGAAAGTAGTGTAGTGCAGAATTGTAAAAAGTGGCCTGTCATTAAGGGTGTTTAAGCTAGGGGGGCTGAAGTGGTTAAGAACCGGAGGTTTTTTCTTTTTGAGTTTGTTTTGCGCTACCTGCCTTCCCATAGCCATAGCTTTTTTATTTTTCAGTTCACATAGCCATATGAGGGCTTGTTTTTTGCGAGACAAGTTGTAATTTCCAACGCCACCATTTAATATTGCATATGATGTAGTGGGAAGTGGGAAGAAATTCCAAATGGGGTGAAATTGCAAAAAATTAATTCCACCACAGTTTTGTGGCTTTTTAAATTCCGACGTTCGATGTGCGATAAAACTGACCAGTTACTTTTACTCTACAGGTCAGTACGAATCCGGCGATACCCTATATGTATAGGTTTTCTTGCGTTTTGATAGTGAAAAAAAAATTCAACAGTGGGAAAAAATCAGTTTTACTTTTTGTCACCATGTTTTGACCCCTAAACTTTTTTGTAATTATATGTACGGAGTTGTATGGGGGCTCATTTTATGCGTCATAATCTTATCTTTTTATTGATGCCATTTTGGGGTGTGTATGACTTTTTGAACACCTTTTTATGTAATTTTTTTGTGGAAAATGAAGCGACCAAAAATGGCGAATCCACCATTTGGACGCTTTTTTCCGTTTTGCTGTTTGACGCATGGGGGAATATTTTTTTTATACTATGGGCGGTTTCGCGCATTGTGACACCCATGATGTGTTTTTTAATTTTTTTTTAGTTTATTTTAGCAAAAGGGTGGTGATTTGAACTTTTATATTTATTTAAATTAATAACTTTTATATTTAATTATAACTTACAATCATCTGATTGCGATTTTCATACATTCCAATGCAATAGCATTGGAATATATGAAAAAATCGCAAATTTCCTATGAAGCCTATTACAGGCAAGGCTCCATAGGAAATACTATACAGCAGCCTGGGCTTCATTCATTGAGACCTAGGCTACTACAGGCGTGCTCCGGCTCCTCCAATCGCCACACGGGGGAGCCGGAGCGCAAACCGAAAGTAAAACTTTCGGTTTGTGCGCACTCACATGCCGTGGTCAGGATTGACCACGGCATCTGAGGGGTTAAATGTCCGCGATCGACATCGCTGCCGGTTGCAGACATTAGCTGCGGGTGTCTGCTACAGGAACCATGTGGACACCCGCGGCTAAGGCGCCCGCATGGAGCAGGAGTGGGCGCCATCTTTAAAGACTGGACACAGGACGTACATGTACGTCCTGTGTCCTTAAGAGGTTAATAAACGCCCTCTGTTTTGTCACTCAGCCAGTTACTTACCCACTTACAGACATTTTCTCCCAGTCCAAGCATCCTCATTTTATATATTAACCTTTTATTTGGTACAGTGTCAAATGCTTTGAAGAAGTCCAGATACAAGACATCCATTGACTCACTGCTGTCAAGTCTAGTATTGGGGAAAAAAGTACAGCAGAAAGTACCAAATTTTAGACAACTCCTCTCTCAGCTAGTAACATATCTAGGGCCATCCTGTTCTGCTATGCCATCATAGAAGTAGGACCCAGTTGGTCTGCTATGCCCTTTATCGCTTCTCTTGTATAATTAACAAACCTTTGTTTGATTATAATATAATTAATCCAGTCAACATTCTTAATTACTGCTACCCACCAAAAGAATACAGATTCAAACCCTGCTGCAATCTGATTTTGGACCTTATTTGACACCCCTCGAGGTACCCCTATTTCATCAATATATACCTTAGAGTCCTCTAGAAAGTGACATATATATATATATATATATATATATATATATATATATATATATATATAATTTGTCTTTCAGGACTTTTCCTCACCTTCTCAAACTCTGTGGCTGAAAATAAATGATAAATGGAAGGGCATAAGGAGCTGAGCCAAAGTACAGCTCCCCTGCCATTCAGTAGGGAGCCTAGACCTCGGCTTCCTATCTCCACACAGCCACCAAATATCAGTCCTGGCATTTGTCTGGTTAATAAACCAGCTGGAGGAATAATTCTTATTGTCGTAATCAATCCTTATGGTTCTTTCGCAGTATTCTTTAGTAAGGTTCCCTAATTCCCTACCTGGTCCGTTTCTTAAGAAGCAGGTGTAGTTACCTGGGTAGGCAACCACTAAAGTAGAAACTTTGTCTCTCCCCAAAGGTGGATACAGTAAAGAGTATCTGACATAAACTATCATCTGGATTATGTGAGGCATTATATAAAGACAATATGCATTGCAGACCTTGGTGACCACGACTGGTATTTGTAAGACTGGCTATCCTTATCCGATAGCCTGAATGGTATAGTACCTGGATGTAGTCTAGTCTAGCACAAGTTATACAGTCAGTTCTATTATTCTGCATTGCAGTGTATCTCATCCAGGTTGACCATTCATTTTTATCACTATATCCGGTTTCTAATGCAAGTTTATCCTCCTAGGTTAAATTGGACATGTATCGTATTCCTGGGCTAGGTTCTTTATCGCGATTGTTAATCTCCTTAGTATCAGAGGAGGTGTTGTCATTTTTCAAGGCTTTTAAATGCCAATTTTTCCAAGAGATCAGTTTCAGGGATGTATGCTCCAATCACATAGGTTTGCATATCTATCTCTCCAGGGTACTTTTATAGTTATTATAGGATTACATTCATCTTTGTTACACCCTGGGGGAACTGAACCCTTTCCATGGTCATTCTATGTAACAAGTTGCGGCCATACCTTTTCTTTTGGGCTATATACGGTGCATACCCCCAGTTTAGGGATCCTGTTTTCCATCCTATGAATCCCCATTTCTCACAATTTGATCCAAATCCTGTTGCTTCAGTGACAGATACATTTATCAGCCTGCGGTAGCTGTTCCTGGCTTATTGTCAAGGCAATTGGCAACCCTACAAAAGTCTTTCTATGACTAATTTCTAGTTATATCTACCCAAATTGTGTTTTTTTTTTGTGTGTTTTCTATGATCCCCAGATACAGTTCTACAATTATTATAACTTGCTTCATCCTGCCCTATCTTCCTCGCTCTGGATGATTTCTTCACTGAAATTTGAGACCAGTCACTTCTAACAAATGGACCACCCTTTGTGATTAGACTTTTGTAACCTAGGAGGTTTTTGGCAGTTCCCCAACCATCTTGCAGTGTAATAAGTGTATCCAAGAGGTATACTCAGCTATTTTACTGCAGTAGGTGTGGTTAGTAAAACCTGATATGGTCACTTCCAATAAGGATGATGCCAGTTTTTCCTCTATTACTCTGATCAGCACCCAACTTCCTGGCTTCACAGTCTTGCTCTCATGTGTAGTCATCTCAGGTAGTTGTATATAGTTCACCTACAATCTCTGGATCGGGTAATCTTTTCTCTTGTGGTGCTCTTCATAGGTACTTGGGTAGGCTTACCAGGGTTATGCCTTGCACATGTAAGGCATCCCTATACGAATTTTTGTAAAAATGTAAAACAGGGCAGACAGACCTTGGTGTGTATACGCCAGAACCCTCCTACGCTTGCCTATAGAGCTCAAACTGCGGCTCCGCCAAATGGCTCCAAAGTCATGTGCTACACCGAACGCATACCCTAGGTCCATATGGATGTTCACCTCCTTTCCCTTACCCAGACTACATGCTTCAGTAATTGCCTTCAGCTCCACATCTTGTGTCATACAAGGGAGTGGTTTTTGTATTTTTTTTTTTCCCTCTCACCATTTTGGACTACGGTATACCCGGCGAAAAATATTCCTTGGTCCTTGTCCCCTTATATCAAGCCACCTACAAAATACTCGGCAGAAGGGTTATAGAGTAGGATACCAGTAAAATTTGCCAATCCACTTGTTTCTAGATCTTCCAATGCTTGACCATCATATTTGTGTGTCATGTTAAATAGGCTTTCCTCATTGACTAATGTAAAATTAAAGACTGTTTTTCACCTTGTTCTCCACTTTCACCATGCTCCCCCCCCCCCCCCCACACACACACAAAACCTCATCTTTGGTGAATCTAACCTTGGAAAGGTGTCTGGTCTAGCTGTAGACAGGTGTCTGATTTTGGTAAAATTTCAGACATTGCATGGGACTCTTGCAGCTTTATAACAAGTTCAGCTGCAGCCACAACTGTTGACACATAAATGGAGATCCAATGATTACAGGGTTCAGAACCACTGAGTAATACCTCAACAATCTATGCTGACCTCCATGGTCTTGGTCAAGGACTCCTCTAGTTTGCCCTGCTTGTTCATGGCAAAGTAATACAAAAGTCTTGTAGTCAGGGATGTCTAGTGCAAGGGGCTGTGATCAATGCAAATTTCATGGTATAAAAGGCATCTATTGCCTCTGGAACAATGTTGGTCCAATTTGAGATGTGCAAAAATGGACCCTTCCACTAGAAGCACAAGATCCGGAGGCAACAATACTGCAGTGGATCCGTGCGGATCTTGGGCTTTTGGGACCGTTCTCTACTAATTGGTTTTCCATTTGGCAAGAAAGGGATGAAAATGAGCTCTAAAAAGCTCTACCCCTGATGCCACCAGATGTAAGGCAGCTATCCTAGAAGTCCAATTTTCAACCCTTTTATATAGGCCTTGAGACATGAATCGAATTAAATAAGCCAACACGTCATTTACAGATTTGCAGACAGCTGTTTTGGAGTGATTTCCCCCTGTACTCTTAAGGCGATCTTTCTCCAAGGAGATATTACCCCCCCTCCCAAAGTCTATTTGGCAGCACATGAGGTCAGAACTTTTGTCCACACAGACATAACAAGGAACAAACACAATATTCAATGTAGAACAGACATAGAAACTTGATCAACACATAACAAAAATAGGTTTTCCTGGAGCTCTGTACACATGATATAAAAACACACAACACATACCTGATTATAAACTGTCTCCACACACAGTATCTTGCTATCAACCATTTACATTTTGCTTTAGCTACAAACTTCACACACTCAGTCAATGAATGATTTATGACTGCATGACTTACTCTTTTACACTCCATTATCTTTTTTCCAGGGTCATGAGGTCACTCCACTCACAGCTGCGGCCCCCACTGTCTCCCTTCATACAAGTACCCAGCTTTCCTGTAACTCAACAATCTATTCACACAAATATTAGGGGAGAAAGAGACATTAAAAATGCAACTTCTATCTACACTATTTTCAAGTAATTATAACTTGCCCTAAATGATGAGTCCCTACAATTGTTGGTACTGTTAGAAACTCGTATATTTGACCTATACACTATAAAAATTGGGTATTTAGATATCAGTCTGTATCTGATATAGATTTCATAGTACCCTTTGTCTACAATTTACAAAATCTTCCATCCGTCTAAAAAAAAAAAGCCTAGCATTAACCCAAATTTACACTCTAGGCAGGATATTTAAATCCAATGTAGTGGGTGGAAGATTTTTCTTAATACTTCTGATAGGCTCAAATGCCAATAGTCCTCTGATTAGAACAGTTCCTTCAGTACAGTGGGCATTGACCCAGTTAAACTGAGAGTCAGGGCTCAGTTATATCCATTAATAACCGGGAACCCATTTGTCCTCAGAACTAATACTATGACCTAAATATCTTCTGTCTTATTTCCACCCACCTATTTCCTAATATTGATATAGGAATTACCTCCTAACACAAGGTAATTACAACCTGATTTCCCCAATGAATTAAGGATTTATGGAAAACTTGGTCACTCACAGATCTGAGATATATTTGACCTGAAAGTTTCTCAAAGTTATAGTACTAATACACTTTTCACAACATTCATTACACGATGGTAGACACTTTGACATGGGATGGGTGTTATTTGGGAAATGTGCCTGGATGGTTTTTAAAGGGGTTCTCCAGGAATTAAAAAGTGAAAATACTTAAATATTAGTTTATAATAAGTATATTCACAAATACCTTTCATTACTTAGAATGGCTTGTTTTGTCTAGGGAGCAATCATTAGGAGAAATAAAATAGCTGCCGTCCTATCAGTACACACAAAACCTGTCCTAATCGCACAGGAGGACAAGTTACTTCACCACAGTGAACCATAGCACTGCCTCATCCTCCCCTCTGCTCTGCTTGTCAGGAATCATGATCCTGAATACAGGTGAATCTCTGTGGGAATGGAGATGATGAGGAGACATGAGAAGAGGATGGGGTGTGGCTAATGAGCAGCAGCACTTGAATGCAGTCTACATTACCACAGCCTGTCCTATCTGTCCTTTTTGTACTTCATGTCTCCTCATGAACTCCCTTCCCACAGAGATTCAGCTAAAGTTCTTATCAGATGTATTCAGAATCAGGATCATAATCCCTGACAAGTAGGAGAGGAGGATGAGGCAGCTCTTTACCTCAGTGTTGTAAAGTTACTTGTCCTCATGTGTGATCAGGACAGGTTTTGTGTGAACTGATGGGACAGCGGCCATTTGTTTCCCCTGATTGCTCCCCAGACAAAAAGAGCCATTATAAATAATGAAAGGTATTTGAGAATAGATTTATAATAAAGTAATATTTAAGTATTTTCATTTTCTTAATCCCCGGAAAACCCCTTTTAAGTTTTCTACCTATCGTTTTGTCTTAAGTCCAACTAATGACCCCAGGCTACACCTAATTAAACTCCTTTATCCACTCAGTGTTTTATTTATTTAAACCTCATACATTCGCATAAATTACTCAAGCAGTTTCATATGTATACACAAAACATATATTTTATGGCCCGGTGGGATGACTCAGAGTTCTGAGTAACAGTCAAATCAAGATTCTTTCCAAAACATTACCCTCCCGGGACTGTAATGTTTGCCGCACTCTGGACACCCAGAGCCGCTAGTCTAAATACAGTCTTCAGACACTAATGTCACTCACCCAAGGTGACCACGACTGGTATTTGTAAGACTGTCTTAATTCTCACTTTTGCAACAATTAGACATACAAAATAGACAACTTACATACAATACAGACAAAATAAACAATTTACATAAAGATACTTGGACAATAGTTAGTTCCAAAAACAGTTACTTGTTGCATGTCCCTAACAACCAGGTACCTATCATCTTTTACATGCGTATGGAGTTATTTATTCCTGTAGCCTTCTCACACAAGCTATAGCCTCTTCCCCTTTAAGAATCCTATCTCAAGTGCTCAAGACTCTACTCTTGAGTTTCCATCTTCATTAAATCTAATCTTCCTAAAACCCCAAGACCCCGTCTTGTATTGGTAACCACAGTAATAACTATCTATATACCAACAGAAATAGTTACTGTCTTGCCTATAGTCAGATGATACCGGATCCTTGATTCTCCATACTATGTTCTTTGAATCTGTCACCCCCCCCTTGTCCTTTCACCTGCTGTCCTCTGTTTAACAGCAATTCAGCTGGAGGACTTTCTGAATCAGGGAGTCGGGGAACTCCTTGCCGTTGACTGTTTAGTCGCGATTGAACCGAGGTTTTAGGAGCTATTGGATTCTGGCTTGAAGGACCAATTTGTTAAAAGAATTTTCTTTACCAAGGAAGGATCTTATGTAAGAAGAGACAAACGCACTGTATGGAGGTGCAGCAGAATGTCTGCGGTATATTATTGAAGTTGAGTTTATATAGACAATTTTAAGTCATCTTGAAACTGGTTTGAACTAGCTTTAACATATTTACAGTTTGAAAGACGTATAGAAAATATTAGACATTAAGGATAATTTATCAAAAAGTGCATGAGAACAAGATCTGTTCTAGCTGTCCACTTATGCTTGGCTCTAGTTTCAAGGCAGTAATCTGTCTCCAGGGCCTCTAACCTCTTTATTGCATAGACCAGACCCCTGCACATACAGGTGAAACTTGACAAACCAGAACATTGTGCAAAGCTCACTCATTTCAGTAATTACAATAAAGTATATTCTAGAAAACAAGTCATTTTTAAAATTTCCCCAATAGTCTTTCAGAAGATTTATACATTTTTATTTTTTTAGATTTCTAGGACAGTCTGGGAAAGGTGGCAATTATAATCTTTGCCCAAGGATGTTTTGGGATGTTTAGGGCGAGGGAGAAGAGCCTATTCCTGCCTAAGCAAATCTGGAAAATTTGTCTAGTATAGACCTGGCCTTCAATAAATGAAAAATTAGTTATGTAAAATGGATGAAATGAGGCCAGGTCTCTCTTGGACCATGTACCTTTTTCTCTTGATCTTTGCATGGCCCATGATAATGATATGGTAAGACCCTCATTCAGATTAAATCCTTATTGGATGTCAGTAATGGATAATCATGAATTAATACAACAGGAAATTGTGTGCTTTTGGGATATTAATTACTCAGCTAAAACCCAAATAGTGTGGGACGCATTTAAGGCCTTCATGAGGGGGATTTTCACTAGTAACATTGTTAATGTAAGGAAAGGGTATGGTATCAAGGAGAAAACTCTTAAAGAAGCAGCGATGGCAGACATGAATTATTTTTCTAGGAACAAGATAGAAGAAAATAGGAAAGCTATGCAGATTGCAAGTCAAGTTTACTCTGAATTTTTGTTAAAGAATAGCCTCTTCTGAGCCTTATCTAAGGGTCAAAAATATTTCACTGAATTGGTTCATCCGGGAAAACGTTTGTCGGGCAACTTTTCTAATCGGGATAAAAAAACAAAAAAACAGGCAACATCCGTTTAACAAATGGTAGAACTGTTAAGGATCAGGATCTTATAAAGGAAATTTTCCTGAAGCACTTCTTATATTTATATAAAGCAGATAGCAATATTACGGATGACATGAAGGATTCGTATCTTGATGCCATTTCCCTCCCAGTTCTTACCGACACCCAAAGGGAATTGCTTGAGGTGGATTTTTCTTTACAGGAATTGGAGGTTGCAAATAAAGCATGCTCAGGTAACTCCTCCCCTGGTTCAGATGGATTTCCATATGAATTTTACCGTAAATACAGGGAGGTTATCCTCCCTAGGCTCATTGGAGGATGGGAGTCTACCGGAGTCAATGACAGAAGCGGTCATAATACTATTGAAAAAAGGTAAGGACCCTTTAGATTTGGGGTCATATAGGCCTATTTCGTTGTTAAATACGGATGTGAAGCTACTCAAGGATTCTGAATACAAGGCTCTCCAAGGTTAATCCTTCAATATAAGGCTTTTGACAGGGTGGAGTGGAGATTCCTCTGGAAGGTCTTGGGCAGGATGGGATTTGGAGGTAGATTTATACAGATGATTAAATTGTTATATAAATCTCCTTTGGCGAAACGGAATATTAATGGGGGTTTGACATCTAGCTTTTTTTGAATAGGGGTACTCGTCAAGGCTGCCCACTATCTCCATTGTTTGATATTTAGAATGAGCCCTAGCCTTGGCTATTAGGCAGGACTCAAAGATTAAAGGGTTTGGAACATTGGGGGTGGAGGACTGTATTTCTTTATATGTGGATGATGTCTTATATTAGTATGATCTGTAAAAAAAATAACACTTCCAAGACTCATCCAAATAGTTAATTCTTTTGGTAAGGTCTTGGGCCTAGATATAAATTGGTCAAAAACCACTCTTATGCTAGTGGATAATTTTGTATCCACTAGTGAGGCATCTTTGAGTATGTTGAATGTCTCTGATCTCTTTCAGTATGTCATTTGGGCATGACTATATCCCTTAAGATTGAAGATTTTCTACAGTTTAATCTGATTCCATTGTTGACTAAACTGAGGTCAAATTGGGATATGGCTCAGACTTCCTCGATCTAGAGCTGACAGAGTATCCTTGGTGAAGATGTTGATTCTACCCCAACTCCTCTATATCCTTAGGAATTCACCCATATGGATAGAGGATACGTTTTTTAAACTTATGGAGAGAATCATCATTGATTTGCTGTGGGGAAGGCTTAAATTGGAATATTTATATAAGCCATTGGAACAGGGAGGATTGAATCTTCCCTACTTCAAGGGCTATTTTATAGCTGGGCAGTTATGGTTATAAAATGAATGGAAGTACTGTGTAGGACTATGGTGAGGAGATATGTGTATAACAACATATTTACATTACTGGAATCTGGGCAATTGATTAGAGATAAACGAATATTTCAAAAATTTAGATTCAGCTGGTTCTCCGAATTTTTCGAAGAAATTCCGTTTGATCCGAATTTATTTGCGCTGAATCATGTTAAACTGCTGTTTCCTGGCTGCAGAGAGCCTTTATAGTGGTGTAGAACACTATGCCTTGCAGTAACAAGCATAGGGAGTCTGCTGTGGTAGGGAAATAATACTGAGTCAGTATGACATGCAGATGATGGGTGTCACTCTCCTAATATTTGCATGTCTTCTGTGTTTTGTACCCGCTTATGCTTTTAGCTACCAAATCACAAGCCAATTCTGATGGGACCATACAGGCCTTACAGCTGCTACACAGACAGGATCCGTTGTGCATCTGATTTTTCCTTCTGACAGATCAGAAGGGTCAAATAAATGTCAGCCAGGCCGAAAGGCAAAATAGTAGCCCAGTCATGAAGTGGGGAGGGTGGGAACAGCATGAGAAGTCCAGCGTGACCCTATGACATAGTGGTGAGGTGGAAGCAGCATGAGGAGACCACAGAGTGGCCCAATGGCAGTGTGGAGGTGGCAGCAGCATCAGGAGACCAGAGTGACCGGATGACAGAGTAGGGAGGTGGGTGGCAATAGGACTACCAGCTGAAGATGATGGGTGAAAGGAGCACTTGGCATCAGATTTGTGGCATCAGGCTGGTGGCAGCATCAGAATAGTAGCTAAGGCAGGTAGCCAGAAGAAACCAGTCTCTTTTGTCATTGTTGGTGTGGCACCATTTGATGATCTAGTCTGATGCATTAAGCATTGGTGGGTGGAAATCCTGGCTGATCCACGCCTGGTTCATCTTGACAAAGGTCAGTCTCTCCACATTTTGGGTGGACAGGTGAGTTCTTCTTGGGTTAACTATGGCCCCCACCGCACTAAACACCCACTCTGATGCCACACTACTGGCCAGGCAGGACAGCTTTTCCAGGGCAAACTGCCAGTTGTGACTACAAATAAAGTTTGGCTGCCCAATAGTTCAGCGGATCTTCAATGTGGCAGGGTACTGTCAAAGTATGCCACCACCTGCTGGTTCAGTTCCTGCTCCACATCTAGCTGCTGGTGAGTAGTTTCTTCAATAGGCGGGTGAAGAAAGCTGCTCATCAGCGACTCTAGACTAAAGTTGCAGCAGCCATGGCAGAGGAACGGGAGTGCAGTGGGCCCCCGGTCAGACCTGCAAGAGGATGGACGATGGTGCAGATAGGCAGTGGCCAACTGACTACATAGGATGTCTCTATAGTAGTTCAGTTTGACCTCCCTCTCAGCGGGTTTAAAAAAAGGCCCCCATTTTGGACCGGTAGCAAGGGTCCAACACGGTAAGAGCGAGAAGTCATCCCTCTGCTGAATGGTGACAATTTGGCTGTCGCTACACAAGCAAGTGAGCATGCATTAGGCCATTTGTGCAAGTGACTCGGAGGGACTTCCTGCCTCCATCTCCACTGCATACTGCCACGGTGTGTCTGGGTCCTCTGCATTGACTTCCTCATTGCCCTGTAGCTCTTCTGGCTGCTCCTGATCCTCCTCTCCTGTCTCCTGTCTAGAAAAAGCACCCGTTTCGCTACACATTGCTTGTGCTTCAATGTCGTCCTCCTCTTTCAGTTCAGCCCCCACAGGGCTCATGTGGCCGTGAGATCTAGGCGCCACGTCTCCAGTCCCCTGACCAGCCAGATTTACTAACACCTGTTCTAGGAAATGAAGCTGTGGAATGACTACGTTCGTCCCATAGTCCTGGTGACTGACAAATAATGTGGCCCCCTCAAAGGTCCTGAGCAAACGGCAGGTGTCACGCATGAGCTGCCAGTGGCTGACATCGAAGTTACACAGAGGAGTACTCCTATCCGCTTGGATCATCAAGAAATCGTTTATGGACTTTCTCTGTTCGTATAGTCAGTCCAACATATGGAGGGTAAAATTCCAATGGATGGAAATGTCGCATATCAGCCTATGTTGGGGGATGCCGTTCTGCCGCTGCAGCTCAGAGGGTGTGCTTTGCAGTGTATGAGTGGCTGAAGTGCATGCAAAGTTTCCTGGCCAGTTTTAGGATGTCTTGCAGATGGGTGGAAGACTTCAGGAACCACTTTACAACCAGATTGAACGCATGCACCATGCAGCGCACATGGCTCAGCCCTCCTTGACACAGCACAGACACCATGTTATTACCGTTGTCTGCCACCATGGTTCCGATTTTGAGTTGTTGAGGAGAAAGCTAGGATTCGATTTCTTGATGGACATGGAGCAGTTCCTCCCCTGTGACTCAGTTCGCCCAGGCAAACTAGGTGCAGAACAGTGTGACACTGCTGTGCCCTTCACATGCGGTATGCTGGTGGGGCACTGTGAATTGTCCCTGCAGTGGAGGATGAGGAGGCAGAGGCTGACATTGTCGCAGGACCAACGGCGTGAGAATATGGAGGCGGAAGTGACGTCACCTGGCCAAGCTGCTGGTGTGGCTGGGCAGGAACCACATTTACCCAGTGGGCAGTAAAGGACATGAAATGTATTTTCCTTGACCATAGTTACAGCTACAAAGTCTGTATCACAAACAAATTGCACCACTGATTGATAATGTAAACTCACCACAGAACGCCTAATAACTAGAGATGAGCGTACACCTGGATGTTCGGGTTCGAGAAGTTCAGCCGAACTTCCCGAAAATGTTCGGGATCCGAACTCGACTCGAACTTTATCGAACCCGAACCCTATTGAAGTCAATGGGGACCCGAACTTTTAGGCACTAAAAAGGCTGTAAAATAGTCCAGGAACGGGCTAGAGGGCTGCCAAAGCAACAAAATGTAGGTAAATCCCCTGCAAACAAATGTGAATAGGGAAATTAATTAAAATAAAATAAATAAAATTTAACCAATATCAATTGGAGACAGGTCCCACAGCAAGGAATCATGCGTCATATCAACCACCACTGGAGAAGGCCACTCTGTTATTTCGGCCCCACCACCCAGACAGAGGAGAGGTTCATTCAACTTTGGGTTGCACCGCAAGATCATGGTAAAGTTAAAAAAATGAGGATTCAATAAAGAAGTGCCCCGGAGTACAAGAATACATGGTTGAGGGGAAGGCAGTTATAAATGTCTATTCTGCACAAGGGAGGCACAGGTCCTGTGGGATCCATGCCTGGTTCATTTTTATGAACGTCAGCTTGTCCACGTTGGCTGGACAGGCGGCTGCGTTTGTCAGTAATGACGCCCCCTGCCGTGCTGAATACACGTTCAGACAAAACGCTGGCCGCTGGGCAGGCCAGCACCTCAAGGCATAAAATGCTAACTCTGGCCACGTGGACAATTTGGAGACCCAGAAGTTGAATGGGGCCGAACCATCAGTCAGTACGTGGAGAGGTGTGCAGGCGTACTGTTCAACCATGTTAGTGAAATGCTGCCTCCTGCTAACACGTTCCGTATCAGGTGGTGGTGCAGTTAGCTGTGGCGTGGAGACAAAACTTTCCACATTTCTGCCATGCTAACCCTGCCCTCAGAGGAGCTGGCCGTGACACAGCTGCGTTGGCGACCTCTTGCTCCTCCTCTGCCTTCGCCTTGGGCTTCCACCTGTTCCCCTGTGACATTTGGGAATGCTCTCAGGAGCGCCTCTACCAGCGTGCGCTTGTACTCGCTCATCTTCCTATCACGCTCCAGTGCAGGAAGTAAGGTGGGCACATTGTCTTTGTACCGGGGATCCAGCAGGGTGGCAACCCAGTAGTCCGCACAAGTTAAAATGTGGGCAACTCTGCTGTCGTTGCGCAGGCACTGCAGCATGTAATCGCTCATGTGTGCCAGGCTCCCCAGAGGTAAGGACAAGCTGTCCTCTGTGGGAGGCGTATCGTCATCGTCCTCCGTATCCCCCCCAGCCATGCACCAGTGATGGGCCTGAGCTGTGTCGGGTGCCACCCCGCTGAGAACCTGTTTCATCCTCCTCCACCTCCTCATCCTCCTTGTCCTCCAGTAGTGGGCCCTGGCTGGCCACATTTGTACCTGGCCTCTGCTGTTGCAAAAAACCTCCCTCTGAGCCACTTCTAACAGACTGGCCTGAAAGTACTAAAATTGACCCCTCATCCTCCTCCCCCTGGGCCGCCACCTCTTCCATCATCGCCCTAAGCGTTTTCTCAAGGAGACATAGAAGTGGTATTGTAACGCTGATAACTGGGTCATCGCCACTGGCCATGTTGGTGGAGTACTCGAAACAGCGCAACAGGGCATACAGGTCTCGCATGGAGGCCCAATCATTGGTGGTGAAGTGGTGCTGTTCCGCAGTGCGACTGACACGTGCGTGCTGCAGCTGAAACTCCACTATGGCCTGCTGCTGCTCGCACAGTCTCTCCAGCATGTGCAAGGTGGAGTTCCACCTGGTGGGCACGTCGCATATGAGGTGGTGAGCGGGAAGGCCGAAGTTCCGCTGTAGCGCAGACAGGCGAGCAGCAGAAGGATGTGAACGCCGGAAGCACACACAGACGGCCCGCACTTTATGCAGCAGCTCTAACATGTCGGGGTAGTTGTAAATGAACTTCTGCACCACCAAATTCAGCACATGCGCCAGGCAAGGGATGTGCGTCAAACCGGCTAGTCCCAGAGCTGCGACGAGATTTCGCCCATTATCGCACACCACCAGGCCGGGCTTGAGGCCCACCGGCAGCAACCACTGGTCGGTCTGTTGTTCAATACCCCGCCACAACTCCTGCGTGATGTGGGACATGTCCCCCAAACATATGAGTTTCAGAATGGCCTGCTGACGTTTACCCCAGGCTGTGCTGAAGTTGGTGGTGAAGGTGTGTGGCTGACTGGATGAGCTGGTGGAAGCAGAGGAGGAGGAAGCCGAGTAGGAGGAGGCGGCTACAGGAGGCAAAGAATGATGCCCTGCGATCCTTGGCGGCGGAAGGACGTGCGCCAAGGAACTCTCCGCCTGCAGCCCAGCCGCCACTACATTTACCCAGTGTGCAGTTAGGGAGATATAGCGTCCCTGGCCGTGCTTACTGGTCCACGTATCTGTGGTTAGGTGGACCTTGCCACAGATGGCGTTGCGCAGTGCACACTTGATTTTATCGGATACTTGGTTGTGCAGGGAAGGCACGGCTGTCTTGGAGAAGTAGTGGCGGCTGGGAACAACATACTGTGGAACAGCCATGGACATCAGCTGTTTGAAGCTGTCTGTGTCCACCAGCCTGAATGACAGCATTTCAAAGGCCAGTAGTTTAGAGGCGGAGGAAGAGGCCGAGCCAGCAGCAGAGGAGGGAGCAGGGGGAGCCAGAGTGAGTTCCTTGCTTTTAAGGTGTTTACCCCACTGCAGTTCATGCTTTGCATGTAGATGCCTGGTCATGCAGGTTGTGCTAAGGTTCAGAACGTTAATGCCTCGCTTCAGGATCTGATGGCACAGCGTGCAAACCACTCGGGTCTTGTCGTCAGCACATTGTTTAAAGAAGTGCCATGCCAGGGAACTCCTTGAAGCTGCCTTTGGGGTGCTCGGTCCCTGGTGGCGGTGGCCAGTAGCAGGCGAACTCTCTTTGCGGCGGCTGGTCTGCTTTTGTCCCCTGCTCCCTCTTTTGCTACGCTGTTGGCTCGGTCTCGCCACTGTCTCTTCCTCTGAACTATGAAAGTCAGTGGCATGACCGTCATTCCATGTGGGGTCTAGGACCTCATCGCCCCCTGCATCGTCTTCCACACAGTCTTCCTCCCTGACCTCCTGTTCGGTCTGCACACTGCTTAAAGACGCAGCAGTTGGCACCTGTTTCGTCATCAGAGACGTGCGGGCTCCGATGAGGTGGTATTCCCATGTCCTCATCATCAGGAAACATCAGTGGTTGTGCATCAGTGCATTCTATGTCTTCCACCACTGGGGAAGGGCTAGGTGGATTCCCTTGAGAAACCCTGCCAGCAGAGTCTTCAAACAGCATAAGAGACTGCTGCATAACTTAAGGCTCAGACAGTTTCCCTGATATGCATGGGGGTGATGTGACAGACTGAAGGGCTTGGTTTTTAGTTGACACCTGTGCGCTTTCTGCGGAAGACTGGGTGGGAGATAATGTTGTGAATGTGCTGGATCCACTGTCTGCCACCCAATTGACTAGCGCCTGTACCTGCTCAGGCCTTACCATCCTTAGAACGGCATTGGGCCCCACCAAATATCGCTGTAAATTCTGGCGGGTACTGGAACCTGAGGTAGTTGGTTCACTAGGATGTGTGGCTGTGGCAGAATGTCCACGTCCTCTCCCAGCACCAGAGGGTACACTAACACGACCGCGTCCGCGTCCCTTACTAGATGTTTTCCTCATTGTAACCGTTCACCAAGCACCACAATAAGGAAAAAAATATTTGGCCCAATGTATTGATTTCAAATTCAGGCGTTTTTTTGTACAGACACCTACCACTATCTGCCTATTTGTTTATGTAGCGTATTACACTAATCCAGGCACAGCAGTAACCACTGATTTAGGGGAATATCTCTTTTAGGGCTAGTATTTAGGCCCTGGATGAAAGGTATCCTTTTATGGACAGATTTACAATTGGCCTGCAACAGCTGGGACACCAGATTCAGGGTATTGCTATTTTGCCAGATTAATTTCACCCCAGAACAAAATATATGTTTTGCAAGACACTATGAAATCTGGCCTGCAAAAGCTGGGACACCAGATTCAGGGTATTGCTATTTTGGCAGATTAATTTCACCCCAGAACAAAATATATGTTTTGGCGGACACTATTCTATTTTGCCAGCCACAGCTGAAACCACTGATTTATGGTATTGCTATTTTGGCAATTGATTTTCACCACAGAAACTAATCTATCCTTTGCCAGACAGCAGACAGTATTATACTTGTCTAGCCAAAGCTGGAACACCAGATTTAGGGGATTGGTATTTGGGCAATTGTATTTAACCCCTTAATAAAATATAGAAATTGCTATCCTGAGTTTTTAGGGGTGACAATTAGCACAGCCAAGCCCCTGATGGACTTGGTGGCAGCTTCTTCTTGTGCACCACAAGTCACAAAATGGCCGCCGATCAACCCAGAAAATAAGTGACAGAAAAACGCTCTGTGCAGCCTAAAAACCAGTGAGCAAGTAACTAGCAGAAGTTCAATCATTCACAGCTGTAGATCGATCCGTTCATTAGGTGCTGTTGCTGACTTTACCCTGCCTAATCTCGCCCTGACAGAAGCTGCGTCCTCTCCCTACACTAATCAGAGCAGTGTGACGTGCGGCGCTACGTGACTCCAGCTTAAATAGAGGCTGGGTCACATGCTGCACTTGGCCAATCACAGCCATGCCATTAGTAGGCATGGCTGTGATGGGCTCTTAGGGCAAGAAGTAAAACGCTAGCTGATTGGCTGCTGTGCAGCCCTTCAGAAAGCGGGAAGAAATCGCCGAACAACGGACCCGAACTGAACTTTTTTGAAAATGTCCGGGTCCGTGTCCCGTACACCCCAAAATTCAGTACGAACCCGAACGATGCTCAAACTGTTCGCTCAACACTACTAATAACACATGCTTATTTTTCCCATTAATACACTCTAACAATGGCTGTATAACAATGTTGGTTCACTGCAGACCAGCTAATAAGACATATTCTTTTTTCCTATTAATACACCCCAAAAAATGACAATCACAATTCACTGCAGAATGGCTAATAGGACATGTGTTTCTATCCAGGGGCGTAGCTAGAAATGACTGGGCCCCACAGCAAATTTTTGTATTGGGCCCACCTACCCGCGCGTTTCGCTCCCCCTCTATAATGTGCCAGCCATATAGCCCCCCTATAATGTGCCAGTAGTCAGCCATATAGCCCCCCCAGCCCCCCTATAATGTGCCAGTAGCCAGCCATATAACCCCCCTCTAATGTGCCAGTAGTCAGCCATATAACCCCTCCTATAATGTGCCAGTAGTCAGCCATATAACCCCCTATAATGTGCCAGTAGTCAGCCATATAAACCCACCCTATAATGTGCCAGTAGCCAGCCATATAGCACCAGATGCCCCCATAGTGCTCCTCTCCCCATAGTGCCCCCTATAATGTGCCAATATCAAGTGCCTCTGTCTTCCCCCATCCCAGTATCATAGTGCCATCCTCTCCCCTGCCCCCTAATGTGTGTGCCAATATGAAGTGCCTATCTCTTTCCCCCATTTGCCAATATCATAGTGCCAATAGCCCCTCCTCCCCTGTGGCAGTAAAGTAAAAGTCCAGTATTTAAAAAAAAAAAAAAAAACATATACTTACCTCCATGTTAGGCAAGCCTCATTTATCCTGTCTTTCAGAAAAGTTTGTGAGGGGAATCAAACCTGTGACCATTAGGATGAAAGGCAAGACACTTATCCACAAGACCCATATCAGCTGCATAGCCAGGTAGCTAAAAGCTAAAAAAAAAAATCTATTACAGCTGCCCCAACACACCAAGCTCTGCTACATCCATATACAATGTGCTGGTGCAGCTGTAATGTGTATGGATACACTATCAAAGTTTTTTTTAAGCTATCTGGCTATTCAGCTGATATGGCCTTGTGGATAAGTGTCTTGCCCTTGAACCTAATGGTTGCAGGTTCGATCCCCAGGGCAAGCTTTTCTGAAAGAAAGAAAAAATAAGTTTTAAATAGACAAGGGCGAGAGGACACTGCGATTCACTGTGTAATTAGCGAAGGGAGAGGAGTGAGGACATGTGCTGATTACCCAGGGGAGGAGAGAAGTGAGGACAACACGTGCTTGCCGGGCCCCCTGTAAGCCCGGGCCCCGAAGCAGCTGCTTCCCCTGCTTCCCCGGTAGTTACGCCCCTGTTCTATTAACACACCCTGTAAATGGGTGTAGTACAATGGAACTTCACTGCTGAACGGCAAATATATATTTTTTCCATAGCGTCACCACGACGGCATTACAATGAGATTGACCCCTGACCTCTGTAGGGGCAGGAACAGAGAAAAGTTTAAAACACTCCTCCCACCACCTTAACACCAGTGTTTCCTGTCCCTACAGAGGGCAGGACGGAGAAAGGTCTCCTTGCATGCCGAGGAGATGAAGTTTTCACCAGACTGGACTATTCCCCTACCCTCCTGCGGTCCTGTACTAAAGCTGGGTAGGGGATGGATGGGAAGACTCGCTCTGGACCCCAGAGCCTGCTCCCGGGGCTTTAAAATATACCTCCCCTCTCTTTTTCGTGTATTGGAGAGCTATGCCCAGCGCCTTCATGCGCTATATAAATTTACTTTCCCCGGTCTCCCCTGTGACATACCGGCGGAGTGTGAAGGAAGTCGGACCGCGCCATCTTCGGGCCGCTCTGCATCCAGAGCTCTATGGTCTCCCCTTCCGGCCTCCCGTGACGTAACCGGAAGTAACGGCTGAGACTCTCGGCCGGGTCCGACGCTGGCTCCTCGTCCCGACCTCTATGGTTTCTCTTCCGGTCCCTGAGGACGCGACCGGAAGCAGTAGCTGGGGCGTTCAGGACGGGGGAATTGTTCTTCTGACCCGGATCTCCCGCGTGACATGAGGAGGAGTTAAGGTAAGCGGGAAGCTGCACCTATTTAAACTGGCAGATCAGCTCACGCTCTGGTAGCTGCAGCATGTCGGGTCAGGAGCAGTCCCCAGGCCACACGCCGGCACCTCAGTCCGTAAGTCTCCCGGTGGGAGAAATATTTCCTTCCTTCTAAATACTTCAGGAAGTTTTGTTGACATATTCCTTTATTATTTACTTTTACCTACAGAATAAGGACCCTCAAAAGAAAGCTAAAAAATCGGCTAAATGTGTATCTTGTTTCTCAAGACTTCCTGAAGATTATTCAAAAAACTTTGTAAATCATGCATTTCAAATGTGATTCGGGAGGAACAACCATCCCTGATGGAGGATTTCAGAGTCATGATGAGAGAGGAGATTAAATCCTCCATTTCTCAACTTTCCCTTCAGAAAGATCCTCACTCTGTACCTGAACCACCTCCAAAACGTCAAAAAGTTAGGGATGTTTTTCTTCTGATTCTGAAGAGTTTGTGGATGATACCTCCTCCTCTAGACTCATTGACGAGGATGATATATCATCAGAAATATTGGACTCGGATACTGCTAGGAGATTTTTATTCTCCTCTGAAGACATGCCCGAACTCCTCAAGGCGGTAAGGGCAACGATGGGGGTTGAAGAAATTCAAAACCTCACTCAGTTCAAGAAGAAATGTTCGGGGACTCCGTATTAAAAATCCAGGGTTTTCCCCATCAATGAAAACATTCGTAATATGGTTCTCGACGAATGGGCTGAACCTGAAAAAGATTGGGGGTTTCTAAGTCCTATAGAAACCGCCTGTTGTTTGACCCGGAAGAATCAAAAATTTTTGACACCATTCCCAAAATAGACGCCCAGGTGGCAAAAGTTAACAAGAAGATTTCACTTCCCTTTGAGGACACCTCCCAGTTAAAGGACCCTTTAGATAGGAAGGCCGATAGCTTACTCCGTAGAGCATGGGAGGCGGCTATGTACAATTTAAAATCAAATATTGCAGCCACTTCTGTGGCCAGATCTATGTCAAGATGGCTTAGTGAAATAGAAGACCGTCTATCTAATAATTCCTCAGCCGAGGAACTCATAGAATCTCTTCCGTTACTGAGATCAGCCACCGCCTTCCTAGCCGACGCGTCAGCAGAATCGGTTCGTTTTGCAGCAAAAGATGCAGGCTTCTCAAATGCCGCCAGAAGAGCCTTATGGGTCAAGTGCTGGGGTGGTGATAAACTCTCTAAATCAAAATTATGCTCCATTCCCTTCTCGGGAGAAAATGTCTTCGGGCCTGAACTGGAGAAAATCTTAGAAAAGGCTTCCGACAGGAAGAAAAATTTTCCCGTAGAAAGACCTTTTAAACGAAAGTATCCTTTTCGTAATCCCTCCAACCAGGAAAGATCTTATAGGGGAAGGGAAAAACGGGCCGTTGGAGCTACCCTAAAGGGGAAGAGATAAAGGGTTTCTTTCCTTCTCTTCCTCGCAAAAACCCACCGAAAGGCAGTGATTTTAAAGTGGGGAAGACTAAAATTTTTTCGGTCCTCATGGGAAAAATAACCCAAAACCAATGGGCCCTAAATATTATCAACCTAGGGTACCAAATTCAGTTCACCTCCCCCACCATCCCGGTTTCTCATTTCAAATTTTGCCCACCCAGACCACTTACACCCTGTTTGGCAGGAAGTTCTGGAACTCTGGGAGAAAGATGCAATCTCTCGGGTCCCCCTCAGGAGGAGGGGGAGGGGTTTTATTCTAACCTCTTTCTAATAAAGAAAAAGATGGTCCGTTCAGGGTTATAATAAATTTAAAACTCCTGAACAAATACGTTGTTTACAAAAAATTTCGTATGGAAACCTTAAAAACCATTATTCCCCTCCTCCAGGGAGATTCCCTGATGTGTTCGGTCGATCTGTCCGATGCATATTATCATATTCCGATTCTCCCAGAGTCCCAGAAATTCCTCCGGTTCGCTCTTGAAGACCCAGCGGGGAAAATAAATCATTTCCAATTTACCTGCCTACCATTTGGTATCTCCTCCGCTCCTAGAATTTTCACTAAACTAGTGATTGAAATGATAGGTCACCTAAGGCAAAAAAACATAAAAATCTTCCCTTATTTAGATGACTTTTAATAACTAATTCACATTTGGGGGGCCTTCAAAAAGACCTAGAAATATTTCTCTCTACCCTAAAAGATCTGGGGTGGTTAATTAACTTAAAAAAATCTATTCTCATTCCCTCTAATCAAATACATTTTTTAGGGATGCTCTTAGACTCCCAACAAAAATGTACCTCTCTTCCAGAGAAGAAGGTACAGAGTCTAATTACTAAGATTAAAAGCTTTACTTCCAAAAAATCATGTACCATTAGGGAAGCCATGAGTCTCCTAGGTACCTTAACATCCTGCATTCCAGGGGTGCAATGGACTCAGCTCCATACCAGGAAATTCCAATCCTGGATTTTATCAAAATGGGACAGAAGACAATTTTCTCTAGATCACAGAATTCAAATTCCTCCGACAATATCTTCATCCCTTCACTGGTGGACTCAGGAGAAAAATCTTTCCAAGGGAATCCCATGGGAAAGATCGCCTCTAGTTTACCTAACTACAGACGCAAGTCAGACAGGCTGGGGGCAAAAATAGGCTCCCAATTCTGGCAGGGTACATGGTCTCAGACCATAAGTCAAAAATCTTCAAATTTCAGAGAACTTCTGGCAATATGGGAAGCCCTGCAAGCAGCATCTTCTATCCTAAAGGACCACCATGTTCAAATCCTTTCAGACAACACCACAGCAGTGGCCTACTTAAACCACCAGGGAGGCACGAGATCTCAAGATCTGCTGGATCTATCCCTCAAAATATTTTTTGGACAGAAAAAATCTGAAATCTTTATCAGCAGTTCATCTGAAGGGAAATCTGAACACAGAAGCGGATTTTCTAAGCAGGAGGAAAGTAGACCAATCCGAATGGTCCCTAAATCAGGAGGTATTCAAGATTCTGACAAAAAATGGGGCACACCCATCATGGACTTATTTGCCACTCGGGAAAATTCAAAAACCCCAAACTTTTGTTCCCTCAATCCAAGAGACAGACCCGGGAACTGGACGCCTTCTCCATGATATGGAATCAAGGCCTTTACTATGCCTTCCCGCCCCTACCATTGATCTCAAAAGTGATCCAGAAAATAAAGCAGGATCAAACAGAAGTAATTTTGATAGCTCCGTTCTGGACAAAGAAAAACTGGTTTCCGATTCTGAAAAGTATGTCGAAGTCGGATCCATGGGCCCTCCCGATCCAGAGGGACCTTCTACATCAGGGTCCAATCCTCCACCAGGACCCAGAATTTCTGAACCTTCATGCCTGGATCCTGAGGCCCAATTACTAAAGAAACAAGGCTTATCAGACAGGGTAATCAATACCTTAAAAGCTTCTAGAAAGAAGGTGACGTTCTCCATCTATCTTAAAATCTGGAAGAGGTATTGTTCATGGTCGGGAAGCGAACATCCAAACTTGACAGGACCCAATATACAGTCCATACTGGATTTCCTGCAAAAGGGCTTTGAACTAGGCCTGAGACCTTCCACTCTCAGGGTACAGGTTTCAGCGCTTAGCTGTTTTTTTGATACAAATCTGGCCGACCATAAATGGATAAGCAGATTTATGAGAGCGGTATCACGTCTCAGACCTACGCTATATTCCCGTACCCCTTCCTGGGACCTCAATATCGTTCTAAAGGGATTAACCCTTTCCCCTTTGAACCAATGGAGAGTAGTTCCATCAAGATTAAATCCTTAAAAACAGCACTGTTAATCGCAGTCACTTCGGCTAGAAGGATTAGCGAAATACAGGCTCTCTCCATTAGAGAACCTTACCTAAAGATTCTGGAAGATAAAATAATACTCAAACTGGACCCCGCTTTCCTGCCGAAAGTGGTATCGGATTTTCATAGAAACCAGGAAATCATTCTGCCATCTTTCTGTGACCACCCATCAAACACCAAGGAAGCTTCTTTTCACACTTTGGATGTGAGACGCTCTGTACTTGATTACCTAGAGTCTACAAAATCCTTTAGGAAATCGGACACACTTTTCGTTCAGTTCGGGGCCGTAATAAAGGTCACAAGATATCGAAAGCTTCTATTGCCCGCTGGATCAAAGAGGCCATTTCTACATGCTACAAGATCCAGAAGTTCGATAGTCCTCAGAATCTAAATGCCCATTCTACCAGAGCAGTTTCATCAACTCAAGCTGAACGAGCGGGCACCTCTCTGGAGGAGATCTGTAAAGCAGCCTCATGGTCTAGTTCTCACACCTTTATAAAGCACTACAGACTGGACCTTCAGAAAAATTCTGATCAAAAATTTGGACGCAGCGTCCTTCAAGCTGTTGTCCCTCCCTAATTAATATTTTGTATATCTCATTGTAATGCCGTCGTGGTGACGCTATGGAAAGCCGGAATTAGACTTACCGGTAATTCTTTTCCATGAGCTCACCACGACGGCATGGGGTTTCCCACCCTGGAAATTTTTCTTTTCACTTATTCACTCTTCTCCAGGAAGATATGACGTAATATCCTTCCTACTTTACTCGTCTCTGTAAACCACCATCCTTATCTGTATATTTTGGAATCACTGGTGTTAAGGTGGTGGGAGGAGTGTTTTAAACTTTTCTCTGTTCCTGCCCCTACAGAGGTCAGGGGTCAATCTCATTGTAATGCCGTCGTGGTGAGCTCATGGAAAAAGAATTACCGGTAAGTCTAATTCCGGCTTTTGCCACTAATGCACACCAAAACGGGCTGTAATTTTATCACTTCACCACACAATGGCTAATAAGCCCTTTTTTCCCACTAATACAAACAAAAAATGCTTTATATAACTGCACCGCACAAGGGCAAATTACAGATAGAAAGATTTCCTTGTAATAAACCCTGTTAATAGCTGTATTAAACAGCACTTGCACCCCAATAACAAGAATGGTTTGCTGGAATTACAGATGTGTATAATGGCAATTTGGATCCCCAGTCAGTACAGCAAGGTGTAATAGGACTGTTCAATTACCCAGGCTGTAACCTCCCCTACTGAACCCTGTGTGACAGACTGAACTGTCACTGGGGCTGCTGGAGAAGACTGAGGGCTAGCCTACTTCCTACGGACTATGGACCCAGAACTACGGAGACCCCGCCCCCTCAGACATCTTGGGGTTACAAGAAACCATTAATTCTGACTTGTGTGTGGAGGTTTAGGCCACATCTTTCCTATTGCCCATTAATGGTGAAGGATGTGAATCCTGCAACACAAAAAGGGTAACTCTGCACTGAGACTCCCAATGAATGTGTTTAGTTTATTTGTCCCTTTGTTCTATTTTGTTAGTGATGGGATTAAGATAGCTGACTCTAGGAGTAGCTGACTCCATGGTAGAGGAGTAGATCACCCCGTGATACACTCAGGAGATAATCCCATCACATGTCTCCTCTCTCCCTATTTCATTAAGACACTGGGGAGGGGATGTCTGTATGAATGCTGTTCATGTTGATTGAGTTATGATGTTAGACTTTTAGAACTGTGTATATATACTGAGTTAGTCTTCATTAAAGCGTCGGATTTTGTTTTACCCTCAACATAGTCTCATCTCGTGTGTGTGTGTGTGTGTGTGTGGGGGGGGGGGGGCAGCTATATTTACTCTGGGGATTGCTATAAGTATTATACTCCCTTGGATTACAACACTGTTCCAACCACTGGAAGCTGGATCCTGGTCTTGGACCCAGGGTGTGTGGAGGACAGTGAGACCCCAGCCAAGCTGTAACACTGGAAGTGGGGACTACAGTGCTGATGGTGCCTGGTGGAGTGCTTGGAAGTACTCGGTGAGCACTAGGAAGCATCAATTGGCGGAGGTACCTGGTCAGGGTGCCAGGAGGTCCTTCACACCCTGTTCTACATAAATGCTGTGGAGTAATTCCTCCCTAACCTTTCCCTACCTTGAATAATCTGTCCCTGAACTTGTAAATCACTTTTTTAGCACAATTAAGTCTTTCCTAGCACTGTCCCTAGCACCTGCTAACATCTCTCCCTGCACAAAGTACACTGGAAAAAGGCAGAATCCAAGATGGCTGAGGCCATTTATAGGGCTGTGACATCACAGGGCTGGTTGGCGGCTGATTGGCTGCATGGATGGCATTATGGGTGATCCTGCGTTCCCAGAGTTCCTTGCTCCATGGACTCACACGTGAAGCAGCCATTTTAGGAAAAAATGCAATTCGTTACCACGAAGCGTAAGGGAGTTCGGAATTTAGTGTGAATAGAATTTTTTTCTGAAATTCCAATCAGATTTCATGCTGTCAACTTCGATTCGCTCATCTCTACAATTGGACACTATTAGAAGATGGTTCGGAATAAAAGGATTTCTTCAGTGTACTCCCCTTTGGCATAATCTCCATCTACAGGCTTTAGATAAAATAGCTTTTTTTTTGGGCAATTTTTTTTTTTGATATGTTACACGGGTGGTGAAGAATGGAGAGATTGCAGTTTTCGGAGTTGGCACAAAGGGACATTATGGGTAATTTGTCTTGGCATAGATATTTTCAGTTACGTTCGGCACTTTCTAGTATAAAGGATAAATCACTTTTGGAGATAGACTTCCATTTTCTTTAATTGATTTGTTAGGGAACTTAGACCAGAGTTAAGATTGCACTTCAGAATAAATTATTACTTAAGGCATTATTTTATTAAAATACAATCACCAGGACAAAGGGCCTGGGTAGTTGACTGCCCAAGGATCCCATTAGAGGGATGGGGAAATATATTTGTGAATTTAAGCTCAATATCTCACAATTTTAATTAAATATTGGTACAATTTAATATTTTGCATAGATTATATGTTGCTCCCTTATGGCTTAACAAATGTGGGTTAAGCGAGAGTTCGAAGTGTCCACGGTGTGATTTACCTGGTGCTGATCACTTGCACATGCCTTGGTCTTGCCCATAACTAAAAGAATACTGGAGTGCGATAACTTTGTTACTTAGAAATTGAGACTCCGGATTCCATTTATTGTTGAATGTTGGACACTGAGGGATTAGTGTTGAGCGACCCTGAACTGTAAAGTTTTTTGCACCTGGACCCGAACTTTTCCATAAAGGTTCGAGTTCGGTGTTCGGCCGTTTCATAAAGCTTGTTGAAAGGCTGCAGAGCTGCAGTTTGATATGGGCCCTTAGAAGCCATGCCTACTAATGACATTTCCACAGTTGGGCTACATGCACACGACCGTTGCCTGCCTCCGCGTCCGCTCCTCCTTGAAATTTTGCGTCCGTCAAAAAAAATTGGTGACGGACCGTTTTTTTTGACAGATCCGATTTTTATGGCAGATCCATTGTAAAAATGCCTATTCTTGTCCGCAAACGTGAAAAAAAATAGGACATGTGTAAGAAACAGTCATGTAATGTCTCTAAGTTTCACTATTCTGTGTTAAAATGTAAAGTGTCTGCAGTATTCTTTTGGTCAGTAGATGGCAGCATAGGACCACTTTGTGTTGAAGTTATCATAGAGATAGTGTGTTACTGTGATGCTCCTTTAAGTGCTGAATAAGACACGCCCCGGATGATGTCAGCAGGCCTGTTTTCTGAGCAAGGAGGAGGACAGAGAAGCTGCTGCTGTGTCAGCCATGATGGCAAGTTAGAGAACCTGTTCTGTGTGGTGTAAGGCCTGGTTGGAGACATCACAAAGCTGCCCTGTGCATCCAGGCTGTGTAAACTTCGGTTGGAATATAAAGAGACAGTGCATTTAGTCAATCTGAGCTGAGAAGGAACGTGTACAGCAACTAACCTGTGGAGCTGGCCTGTGCTGAGTGGATTGCCACTAATGGTAAAAGGACTCACAGTACTGTCGATGTACCGGACAGAAACTGTAACATCTACCTGATTCTTCCGGCCTTCTGAGGAGGACTTCTTGGTTGTGGATCCTGCCTTGGTTAAAGAGAAAAGAACGACATCGGGCCCCACCGTGCACTCCTATAAACTGTAAGAGAACCACTGGGATAAGGGGGGCGCACCCACTTGAAGTTAGGGTCAGTTAGGGACAGTGTTTGGGTCTATTGTATCTGAGTGTCCGCGCTGCAAATACGGAAACAGTGGAGGTGGACATTGTTCTAGTATATGACTTATATTGTTCATACTGTTCTGAATATTCTGCTTGCCCTTACCCCTGCAATTCCAGTGTTGTTAACCTGTTTTTATTCACTTATAGTAAATGCAACTTTCTTAATCTGAAATTCTGCGTACGCACTCCTTTCTGGTCGCGGAGTCAAACCACCTGCCTTGCTCTCGGTTTACACATGCACTATTTTTTTGATGGAATGAAAACACTGATCACAGATGAGGAACAAAAATGGTTGGCCATCCGCATTTTTTGACGGACCGATTGAAATGAATGGGGAAGCATCCTATCCGTGAAAAAAACGGAACGGACGCGGAAACAAACAACGGTCGTGTGCATGGGGCCTTATCGGGCTAATCATTCACAAGTGGCTTGGAGGGTGTGCTCCTGCTACACTGCATACCTGACAAAGAAATATGTTCTGTAAATTCGGCGGCATTTCGATTGTTGGGTGATCTGGACCCCTTTTTTCTTTCAAACTACCCATGCACTGCATACCTGACTGGGAAATAAATTTTGTAAATCAGTCTGTTAGTTTGGTGGGTGAACGCAAAGAATGAGGAGAGCGTCAAATAAGGGACATGGCCCTGGTCATGGTGCTAGTGGTGGTGGAGCTCCTGTAGCAGGGAGAGGATGTGGGCGATCTGTGCCAGCTACACGCCCAAATGAAACTCCTACCTCAGGTGTGCGTAGACTAAAGAGCCTTCAGCATTATTTTGTAGGCCCGAATGCCCCTCTACGAATGATGAGGTCAGAACAAGTACAGGCGATAATAGATTGCGTGGCTGACAGTGCCTCCAGTTCCTTCACATTGTCTCCCACCCAGTCCCCGGCTGAGAGCTCAGAGTTGGCACCTGCAGCCCATGGACATCTGTCTTTCACCTCACCCACCTTGCAAATCAGCCAAGCAATCTGAGCCCCAAGTCATGCAGCAGTCTCTTATGCTTTTTGATGACTCTGCTGGCAGGGTTTCCGTGGTCTATCCAAATAGTCCTGCCCCAGAAGTGGAAGAGATTGAGTGCACCGATGCCCAACCACTTGTGTGTCAGGATGAGGACATAGGAAGACCACCGCAGCAAGTCTCTGACGAAACACTGGTGCCAACTGCTGTGGCTTTCTGTAGTGTGCAGAGCGACAAGGAGGGCATGGGTGAAGAGTGGGTGGAAGATGATGCGGACAAGACATGAGTGGCTTAGCCTAAAGCGAGGCATAAACATTCTAAACCTGAGCACAACCTGCATGACCAGGCATATAAATGCAAAGCACGAGCTGCAGTGGCGTAAACGCCTCAAAAACCAAGAAAGGTCTTGGCCTCTTCCGCCACCTCTGGAGTGAAAGTGGCACCTGGCACCCCACAAACAGAGGGTGGCAGCAACGCCACCACCTCAGTCAATAAGCATCTCCACAATGTCCCATGGCAGCATTCAGCTGTCCATCTCCCAAACACTGTAGAGAAAGAGGAAGTACCCCCCTACCCACCCACGATCCCTGGCTCTGAATGCAAGCATTTCAAAATTCCCAGCCTTTGAAATGCTGTATTTCCGTGTGGTGAAGACGGACACTTTTAAAAACCTCATGGTGGTGGCTGTCCTACAGTACGTGGTTCCTGGCTGCCACTACTTTTCCAGACGAGCCATCCCTTCTTTGCACAACCAGGTGGCAGACAAAATCAGGTGTGCACTGCGCAAATGCCATCTGTGGCAAGGTCCAAATAACCACCGATACGTGGACCAGTAAGCACCAGTAGGGATGTTGTATCTCCCTAACAGCACACTGGCTAAATTCAGTGGCAGCTGGGCCTGAGGCGGATAGCAGTTTGGCGCATGTCCTTCCGCCACCGAGGATTGCAGGGCATTTATCTTTGCCTCCTGTTGCCGCCTCCTCCTCCTACTCCACTTCCTCCTCTACCACCTCCTCATCCACTCAGCATAACACCTTCACCACCAACTTCAGCACGGCCAGGGGGAAACGACAGCAGGCCGTTTTGAAACTGATCTGTTTTGGGGAAAAACCCAACACTGCGCAGGAGCTGTGGAAAGGCATGGAACAGATCGATGAGTGGTCGCGCCACTGAGCCTCAAGCCTGGCCTGGTGGTGTGCAAGAATAGGCTAAATCTAGTAGCAGCTCTGGGCCTAGCTGGTTTGATGCACATCCCTTGCCTGGCACATGTGCTAAATTTGGTGGTGCAGAAATTCTTAAAACTACCCTGATATGTCAGAGCTGCTGCAGAAAGTGCGGGTTGTCTGTGCGTGCTTTCTGCGTTCTCATCCTGCTGCTTGCCTGTCTGCGCTGCAGCATAACTTCGGCTTTCCCGCTCACCGCCTCATATGCGATGTGCCCACCAGGTGGAACTCCTCCACCTTGCACATGTTGAAGAGACTGGGCAAGCAGCAGCAGTCGATAGTGGAGTTTCAGAAATCACACTCCAACAAATTATCAATATTGATTCGGGGAGAAAAACAACAACGAATCTCCAGCTTAAATACCCCTTTTGGTCAATTATCATTAAAATATATCACTTTATTCATTATGCTATTAAAACGAGACATACCGTCCCACATACAACATATAGACAACCCAAAAGATAATCAAATTCACAGGATACAAGGGTAGGGGCAGTACCAGAGGAGGTAAATAGGAGGGATCCGGGTGTTGATGACTCACCCTATCAATTTCCCTATATTACCCCTCTGCCCAGGGACATCCCCTGAAGGTGGAGACTCCCTGTCCTCCTTCCTACCCCTGTTTTCCCTTAAGTCTCCCTGTGTTCCAAAAACAAAAATAAGAAATATATATATGCCTCAAAAAGCCGTTATGTCGCCTCAACGCGTTTCCCCAGTGTATCTGGGTTCATCAGGAGGCCAATGTTTCGATAGTATGATTGATAGTTGTATACACAGTAAACATATAAGTCATCCAAAAATGCATAGGTGTCTCCTGTGTGGAGTATCAGGCCCTTAATTAAGGTATAACCACCAGAATGCTTTGATAGGCAGAGACACCGTATGTGTTATATATCAAGTATGTTTTAAACAATACATATATAAAACCTGATATGGTATCATTGCCACTGGAAGAGGGGTACAGTCTCCAATTCAGTCCACAAAGCACCGCTAATACAGATTATCCAGGGCTCAGTAATGGTGAGGGGTGGTTATTCCCCATCGATATATATGTACATGCCACCTGATCCGAGTCTCCCTGCAAAAAAAAAAAATTTTTAGCATCAGCCATTCAACAGGTGACTCCGGATACCTCAGTCAGCGAACAAGTAAAAGTTGTCATTAACTTACACGTTTGTGGTGCTGGTTCAGACCTCCCTCCTCCAGTGCGCCTGACAACCCAGTGACCCGTACGCCCTTTATATATATCTGCCTCTCTAATTCAAATATCCCGCCCCGGGGGGGGGGGAAAAATCCCGGTTGAGATTCTCGTACGTCACATCCGATATGTTCCCAGGGCTGTCCCGGGTCCGTGACGTCATCGTCATGTGACCGCAGTGATGCGGTCACGTGATCGCTACTCCGATTCGTCGATGCAGCCTCCGTACCATGCAAGATCGAATGTTGTATAGGTTATTTCCTTTGAAAGGAATGCAGAGGACCGCAATCCTGTACCAAATATGAGCAAATAGGTAGTTGTTTGTTTATTATGAAAAAAACATGCAGGGTATTATGTGATATCCTCATGTATGGTTATTGGGGGGGCAGGTTATTGAATAACAGTGTTTTGTTGTTTAGATTTATGGGGCCACTCCCCGTTATTATGTGTGAGAAAAAGATGGGGGGTAGATCACCAAGGGACTTACTATGTTACAAATATCTAGTTGTTTAAAACGATATATATGTTGTTTAAATCGATATAAAATCACACGAGATAAAGCCCATTGCTTTTATGGCTTACAAAACATTGATGCTTCCCGCATCCAGCCAGAATTCAGGATTAATAGATTTCTTCTCTATCACCTAGGTCAGTGATGGGCAACGTGCGGCTCTCCAGCTGTTGCTAAACTACAACTCCCACCATGCCCTGCAGTAGGCTGATGGCTATAGACAGGCTTTGCATGCTGGGAGTTGTAGTTCTGCAACAGCTGGAGAGCCGCACGTTGCCCATCACTGACCTAGGTGGTCAATATTGACTCCAAGAAAGAGGTATTATTCTATCATATTATATCAAGTGGGGAAGGGGGGGGGGTGGATGGGGATTAGGTCATCACAGGAAGCAAGAAAAGGTTAATCTTTCATTCAGGCCAAGAGGCGACTGGGATCTAAGACGATGTATCCACTTACACTCCTTCTGCAAAATCCTCCGATCCCAGTCCCCCCCCCTGACCGTATTAGGAACCACCTCTAGAATGGAGAATCGTAGGCAGTTCGGGTTTCCTCCATGAATGTCATTAACATGAGATGCCACAGGTGTGACCTTTTTCTTAATGACATCATTTATGTGTTCCAGAAATCTGCGTCGCGCTTCCCTAATTGTCTTTCCTACATAGTCCAGTGGGCAGGGACATTGACAAATGTAGATTGCTCCCTTGCTCCTGCAGTTAAAAAAATCTCTAATGACAAACGTCTGTTTGGTTGCTGAGCATGTGATTATTTTAGATGTACAAATATAATCACATGCTTTACACGAACCACACTTATACATGCCCAATGGTTTACGATCCAGCCATGTCCCTGCCCTTTTCGGGGGAACATAGTGGCTGTGGACAAGCCGATCTTTTAAACTTCTACCACGTCTATAACATATACTGGGCTTCTTGTCTAGAATATCCTCAAAATCCCTATCCCTCGTCAGGATTGGCCAGTATCTCTGTATGATGGACCATATTTCCTTGTTTGCAGTGTCAAAGGTGGATATAATACGGGCCTTATTATCCCCAGGTCCTTTTTCCCTGGGGACCAAAAGGTCCGTCCGTTTTTTGTCTACCGCAGATTTAAAAGCTGATTTCAAACATTCACGGGGATAACCTCTATCCAGAAATCTCTTCTGGAGTACACGTGCCTCCTGGAAGAAGATCTCCTTTTCAGAGCAATTCCTCCGCGTACGGAGATATTGCCCTCTAGGTATCCCGCGTTTGAGGGAAACGGGATGGTGGCTTTCCCAGTGTAATAGCGCATTTGTTGCAGTGGACTTTCTATATATATATCTGTAACCAAGCCTTCACCAACTTTTGTGATTCGGACATCCAAAAATGTGATGGTATTCATGTCCATCTCAGATGTAAATCGCAGACCTATCTCATTCTTATTGAGGTCCGTAATAAACGTCCTGAATTCGTCCGGCCCACCTTCCCAGACCAGGAAAACATCATCTATGTAACGGGTCCAAAAGATGATATTTTTGGACCACCACATCTCCTGGTCTGGGAAGACATGGGTATCCTCCCACCAGCCCAGGAAGAGATTTGCATACGTGGGAGCACAAGGGCTCCCCATAGCTGTCCCCCTGAGCTGGTGGAAGTACTGCCCAAGAAAAAGAAAAAAATTGTGGGTCAAGACAAATTCCAAATTCCCCTTCCCCACTTGATATAATATGATAGAATAATACCTCTTTCTTGGAGTCAATATTGACCACCTAGGTGATAGAGAAGAAATCTATTAATCCTGAATTCTGGCTGGATGCGGGAAGCATCAATGTTTTGTAAGCCATAAAAGCAATGGGCTTTATCTCGTGTGATTTTATATCGATTTAAACAACATATATATCGTTTTAAACAACTAGATATTTGTAACATAGTAAGTCCCTTGGTGATCTACCCCCCATCTTTTTCTCACACATAATAACGGGGAGTGGCCCCATAAATCTAAACAACAAAACACTGTTATTCAATAACCTGCCCCCCCAATAACCATACATGAGGATATCACATAATACCCTGCATGTTTTTTTCATAAACAAACAACTACCTATTTGCTCATATTTGGTACAGGATTGCGGTCCTCTGCATTCCTTTCAAAGGAAATAACCTATACAACATTCGATCTTGCATGGTACGGAGGCTGCATCGACGAATCGGAGTAGCGATCACGTGACCGCATCACTGCGGTCACATGACGATGACGTCACGGACCCGGGACAGCCCTGGGAACATATAGGATGTGACGTACGAGACTCTCAACCGGGATTTCCCCCCCCCCGGGGGGGGGGGCGGGATATTTGAATTAGAGAGGCAGATATATAAAGGGCGTACAGGTCACTGGGTTGTCAGGCGCACTGGAGGAGGGAGGTCTGAACCAGCACCACAAACGTGTAAGTTAATGACAACTTTTACTTGTTCGCTGACTGAGGTATCCGGAGTCACCTGTTGAATGGCTGATGCTAAAATTTTTTTTTTTTTGCAGGGAGACTCGGATCAGGTGGCATGTACATATATATCGATGGGGAATAACCACCCCTCACCATTACTGAGCCCTGGATAATCTGTATTAGCGGTGCTTTGTGGACTGAATTGGAGACTGTACCCCTCTTCCAGTGGCAATGATACCATATCAGGTTTTATATATGTATTGTTTAAAACATACTTGATATATAACACATACGGTGTCTCTGCCTATCAAAGCATTCTGGTGGTTATACCTTAATTAAGGGCCTGATACTCCACACAGGAGACACCTATGCATTTTTGGATGACTTATATGTTTACTGTGTATACAACTATCAATCATACTATCGAAACATTGGCCTCCTGATGAACCCAGATACACTGGGGAAACGCGTTGAGGCGACATAACGGCTTTTTGAGGCATATATATATTTTTTATTTTTTGTTTTTGGAACACAGGGAGAGTTAAGGGAAAACAGGGGTAGGAAGGAGGACAGGGAGTCTCCACCTTCAGGGGATGTCCCTGGGCAGAGGGGTAATATAGGGAAATTGATAGGGTGAGTCATCAACACCCGGATCCCTCCTATTTACCTCCTCTGGTACTGCCCCTACCCTTGTATCCTGTGAATTTGATTATCTTTTGGGTTGTTTATATGTTGTATGTGGGACGGTATGTCTCGTTTTAATAGCATAATGAATAAAGTGATATATTTTAATGATAATTGACCAAAAGGGGTATTTAAGCTGGAGATTCGATAGTGGAGTTTCAGCTACAGCACACACGGGTGAGTCACTTTGCGGAACAGCACCACTTCACCACCAATGAGTGGGCCTCCATGCGAGACCTGTGTGCCATGTTGCGCTGTTTCGAGTACTCCACCAACATGGCCAGTGCCGATTAAGCTGTGCTCAGCGTTACTATTCCACTTCTATGTCTCCTTAAAAAAACAACACTTCGGGCGATGATGGAAGAGGATGTGGCACAGGAGGAAGAGGGATCATTTCCATGGTTATCAGGCCAGTCATTCACAAGTGGCTCGGAGGGTGGGTTCCTGAACCAACATAGTCCAGGTACACAATTGTCCAGCCAGGGCACAGTTCTGGAGGATGAGGAGAATGAGGAACCATGTTCACAGCAGGGTGACGCCCAAAGCAGCTCAGGGCCATCACTGCAGCGTGGCTGGGGGATACGGAGGAAATAGAAGATACTCATCACACAGAGTACAACTTGTTGTTGCCTCTGGGAAGCCTGGCACACATCAGCGACTACATGAGTTGCCCACATTCTAACCAGTGATTACTGGGTGGCCACCCTGCTGGATCCCTGTTACAAGGACAAAGTGCCGTCCTTAATTCCCTCATAAAGGCAGAGGAGGAGGAAGACGCCAATGCAGCTGGGGCACCGTCGGCACCTCCGAAGGCAGGGTTAGCATGTCCGAAATGTGGAAAAGCTTGGTCACCACGCCACAACAACCAGCACCACCAGCTAATATGGAACGTCCTAGCAGGAGACAGCATTTCATCAACATGGTGGAACAGTATGTGTGCACACGCCTACACGTACAAACTGATGGGTCTGCCCCATTCAACTTCTGGGTCTCCAATTTGGGCACATGGCCTGAGCTTGCCCTTTACACCTTGGAGGTGCTGGCCTGCCCTGCATCCAGTGTATTGTCTGAACGTGTGTTTAGCACGGCAGGGGGCGTTATCACTGACGAGCGCAGCTGCCTATCCACAGCCAATGTGGACAGGCTCACGTTCTTTAACGTGAAACAGGCATGGATCCCACAGGACTTGTCTGTACCTTGTGCAGGATAGACATGTATATCGGCCTTACCCAACCTTTGTTATGCTTCAGCACACTTTCTTTTTTTTCTCTTCTATACTTCCCAATGTTTTGGGGTCTACCCAAATTTAAAAAACCCCAAACAAAACCAAAAACAAAACAGTGTTGGCAACTACCTACTCTACCACTGCTTCCACCTACACCGCAACTTTCACTGCCTAGTCCATATGGCCCTCCTCCTAGTTCAAGATTATTTTTAATTTTTATTTATTTTACATTGTTTTAAGTCCTTTCCCTATCCACATTTGTTTGCAGGTCAATTGTCATTAGCGCCATTTTAGTGCCCCAAAGTTGGGGTCCCCATTGACTTCAATGGGGTTTGGGGTCAAGTTCAGGACCCGAACTTCCAGGTGTTTGCTAAACTGAGTGATCTTTCTAAGGTAAATTGCCATAAATATAAAAAGATTCTTTTGAGGAGAATATTGTTCTTGGCAAGTCTCCTGATTACAGGAGCCTGGTTTTCATATGTTCCAAATCTGAACACGTGGATAAATTTGGTTAATAAGGTTAAAAACTATGAAAATATTCTACAGTTGTGTTCAAAATTATTCAACCCCCACTGAAATTGAGTGTTTTGGCCAGTTTGACATTGATTTTGATCATTTCAGTCAAAGAGGCATTTGTAAGTCAGACAAATATAACATAACATTTATAATGAAATAACCACAAATGTCTTTTCTGTGCTCACATCATTATCAGTTTTATTCAACCCCCAAGTGACATTCAATCTTAGTACTTAGTACAACATCCTTTTCCAGTTATAACAGCTTTTAAACGTGAAGCATAGCTTGACACAAGTATCTTGCAGCGATCTACGGGTATCTTCGCCCATTCTTCATGGGCAGAAGCCTCCAGTTCAGTCACATTCTTAGACTTGCGCGCTGCAACTGCTTAAGTCCCACCAGAGGTTCTAAATCAGATTTAAGTCTGGTGACTGCGATGGCCACTTCAAAATGTTCCAGCATTTAATCTGCAACAATGCTCTAGTGGACTTGGAGGTATGCTTGGGATCATTGTCCTGTTGAAAGGTCCAACGTCTCCCAAGCCTCAGGTTTGTGACGGACTGCATCACATTTTCATCCAATATCTCCTGGTACTGAAGAGAATTCATGGTACCTTGCACAAGCTGAAGCTTTCCTGTACCTGTAGAAGCAAAACAGCCCCAAAGCATGATTGACCCCCTGCCATGCTTCACAGTAGGCAAGGTGTTCTTTTCTTCACAGGCCTTGTTCTTCCTCCTCCAAACATAGCGTTGATCCATGGGCCCAAACAGTTCTAATTTTGTTTCATCAGTCCACAGAACCCTATCCCAAAACTTTTGTGGTTTGTCCACATGACTTTTGGCATACTGCAGTCGACTTATTCTTTGGAGACAGCAAGGGGGTGGGCCTGGGAGTTCTGGCATGGAGGCCTTCATTACGCAGTGTGTGCCTTATTGTCTGAGCTGAAACTTCAGTATCTGCATCTGACAAATCTTTTTTCAGTTCCTCAGCAGTCACACGGGGACTTTTCTCCACTTTGCGCTTCAGGTAGCACACAGCAGTCGGTCAGCATCTTCTTTCTGCCACGACCAGGTAGCGTTTCAACAGTGCCCTTTGCCTTGAATTTGCGAATGATGCTTCCTATGGTGTCTCTTGGTATGTTTAACATCTTTGCAGTCTTCTTATAGCCATTGCCCTTCCTGTGAAGAGAAATCACCTCTTCTCTTGTCTTCCTGGACCATTCTCTTGACTTGACCATGTTTGTAAACACACCAGTAAATGTCTAGGAGCTGAGTATCAGTCATTTTAAATCTGCCTAATTGGTGCTTATTATGCTTGATTGCTGCTCCTTGACATCCACAGGTGTTTTCTATACCTGATTGAAAACACTTGAAGGAACCTCTGTTCTTAAGAGTGGTAGTCTTTAAGGGGTTGAATAATTGTGTCAATGAAGAAATCACAAAAAAACATTTAATACTGTATTACAAAAACAATTGATGTCATTTTAGTTGCATTTGGTTCTTTAAAAAGTCCTTGTAAGATTTCATTCTGAACACAATTACAAATGTACACTAAATTCCCTAAAACCCTTTACAGCATTGGGGGTTGAATAATTTTGAACACAACTGTATATAAGCAAAGAAATAGTCAGGAAAAATTGAATCAGATATGGGAGGCTTGGAGGTGTTAATCTTCCTTGCTCCCACTATATTTGTAATTTATAGTAATGGATTTGCACAAGAGGCTTTTGGTGTTACTTAGTGTGTGTGTGTGTGTGTTTATATAATACATTTGACGACTAAATCCTTCCTCTATTATTGTACCTGTTAATAATCTTTTTTTTTTTTCACCCAATCAGGACATTCAAAATACCAGGATTTAACATTCAATGTGGACCGTGTATCTATCTTGGAGCAGAACCTTCGATCTGTCTTGCTTTACTCTGTTAACAAACAATATTCTTCGTCAAATATAACCTGCGTTTGTTCCCTGGAATTCTACAATGGTGAAATTACAGGCCCGATCTGCCCTAGAGTCCCCCATACTTTTGAATTCCAACTCCGGAAGAGGCAAAGATGGGTTGAGATTGATGTAACTACTTTCCTTCAACCATTTGTTTCAAGTAGGCAAATTATTCATCTGTCCGTTAACTTAACATGCCTTTGGGACAAGCAGCACTATATTTTTGGGCTTATGGGACCATTACAGATTACAAGATCTCCCCCATGTCTCCTTCTGTACTTGAATGACACAAGCAACAAGGCCTATCACAGAAGAAAAGTAAACGTGGAACCCCTAATCTGGTCTCGTGAACACATTCTTTCACACTTAAAAGATCTGCCAGAAGATATACCAACAACCAAAGTGTCTCGCCATCGTAGGGGACAAGATGTTGAAATCGCCAGCCCACCTCGTGAATCAATGTCATACAATTTCACTAAGCTTTTTAAGGAATTTGTATACCATCAAAGTGAATGTGAACTTCACAAGTTTCGACTTGGCTTTCGTCAACTGAACTGGGACAAATGGATACTAGCACCACATCGGTACAGTCCAGATTACTGTAAAGGAGATTGCCCTAGGGTGGTTGGCCAGAAGTATGGCTCTCCAGTGCACACCATAGTTCAAAATATAATCTATGAAAAAGTGGATTCATCAATTCCTCGCCCATCTTGTGTCCCGTCTGAATATCGACCTATGAGTGTACTGACAATTGAACCTGATAACTCTATTGCTTATAAAGAGTATCAAGATATGATTGCAACTAGATGTACATGCCGTTAACCTTTCTTTAGCACTTCTTTAGTCTTGTCTCCAGCTATATTTTGCCCATTCCATCATGTTTAATAACCTAGAAACACTGATGTTTTCTTTTCAAGGGGTTGTCTGGTTTCAGGAGGAAACTGGGTAACACGTGATTCACTTGCAATAAAGAATAGACCGTTGCCTACCTTCCGGCTCCAACGTTGCTACCCTGGTTCCACTGGCAGGGCTTTGTTTACCTGGCTGCAGCAGTGAAATCACATTGACCATCTGTAACTGTTGCAACCAATCACTGGCCTTGCCTATGTAACGAAGAGGCCAGTGATTGACTGCAGTGGTCACATGTCAACATGACCTCTGCTGCAGGTGGGTAAACAGTCCTGATGGGAGAACTGGAGCTATGGTGCATGATCTGTTGGGTAAGTAATAATCTGTTTAGTGCAGCTGGATTGCATGTGGGGTCTGGTTTCCTCTTGAACGAGACCCCTTTAAAGGGGTAAAACAAGTTATCCCCTGTCCACTTGATACATTACAACTGTTAGATTGGTAGGGATCTGACTGCTGGTTTTCCCACCAATCCTGGGAATGGGAGTCCTGGTCCCCCCATCTGAATGCAGCATCAGGTCAAGCATGCAAGCTGCTGCTTAAAACATTCATGATGGGACTCCAGTGACTAGGGGATACCTTATTCTAAATGTAACAACCCTTTAAAATGTGTATTATAATATAATTAAACTATATTACATTATTATAATATGACAACATCTAAAAAAAATTACGGGCATAGTTAAAATGTAGTTTACGATCATGAACATTTCTCCACTTCAGTGAGCACTGGGCTCCCCTTTTTCTTTTCTGGTAGTAATTTCATCATCGCTCTATATTTGGAGAAATTTCTGCCAAGTGGGCCATATGTGCATTGCTTTGCAACAAAATGAAGACCAGCAAGCATGTGCTATGAAAAGGCTCATGCGCACAGGGTGACAGTTTTTTTTTCCACTTTAAAAGATATTTTAATGCTGCGGTGTTGATTTTAATACCTAAAGGTCCCCAGATTCCAAGAAGGAGGTTTTAAGGTTGCTGGTCACTTTTTAAATTTTTTTTTAAAGAGCAGGTCAAATGGTTGTCCAGGGGACAACTGCCTTCCTTCCGCAGTGGTTTCTGGGGGAGAAAAGTTGTCTGAATTTTTAAGACAACCTCCTTTATACAACATGGTAATAATGCCCCCTTATGTGCATTGTAATTGGTGTTGTCTTATTGTACTTTTGCTAAATGACTGCGTCCAAGTCTTACATGCCAAGTGGTAGCATTTTGATCAATGTCTCAAAGTTAAAAATGGATAGATAGTTATGTAGTAATAAGAATAATTTTAGGAAGGTCTGTGGGATGTCGAAGTTGAATAGGACTGCATGTAAATATATTTCCCAGATATTTACAATACACTCGCACAGCTTCACTGAATAATGGAATGATTTCCGTTGACAGTCCTCATTTGTTGAACAGAAGAATTGTTAATATGACATTTGAAGACTGGAGCTCTCTAATGAGATGCTCTTTTATTGTCTAAACTTGAGACCATTGAGAAATTTATTGGGTCCCTCTAACTTTAGCTTGAGGAGCCTCCAATGAAAACTGGGTAAGCGGGTACATACTAACACATTCTAGTTTATTATCAGGAGTCTTTTACCCCCCTGCTGCGCGCGTTAAATAACACTGTCTTAAAATGTCTTTTAAAGCTGTTGAAGTAGGAAAACATGTTGTACAAGCACTTGACTAGTTTCATCTTAGTGTTGAGCATGGTGCCCTTATTCTGCTGTACTTCTATTATGCTTCCTATTGTAACAAGTAGAACCTTAGGAGAAGTCACCAATATCACAATGAATGTTTCTGGTAGACCATATAACAAAATGTTAGCTGTCACCATACACAAAATTAAAGGGGAGAATGCAAAACCTGCCTCATGTCATTATTATTTTTTAACATTACATGGTGAAAATGTAAAAATGAAAAAATTACAATCTAACGCAAGTATGGAGAAAGATAAAAAGTGTAACTTTTTTTTTCTCCCCCTAATGTTTAGGGCCAGAGATGGGGAACAATTTTCTAATATACTGTAGTTTATTTAGCAAAATTGTTCATTTATTGCAGAAAATGTGTTGAGAAATTATACCTTAGCCACACTCTAAATTAGCATTGCCAATGCACATCAGTCTTCCTAATACAGTACTGACTGGGAAGACTTGCTGGGCTGCTGCCCTCATTCTGCCCTCATAGTGGACAACAGATTAAAGGGGTTGTCCGAGTTCAGAGCGGAACCTGGACATATCCCCATTTTCACCGAGGCAGCCCCCCTGACTTGAGCATCAGAGCAGTTCATGTTCCGATGCTCTCCTTTGCCCTCAACGGAATCGCGCAGGGAAAAGGCATTATCCTGGAGTTCCGTTGACTCACCGGCACTGATGGGCAGGCTCTAACGCTGCCCTGGCCTGTAAAACTGCCCATCAGAGCCGGTGACGTCACTGAACACACTTCTGAGTGGAATCCTCTGCCCGGCAGTGTGCTGGTGTAAATAAAAGAGCCCTTGCCCTACACTATCTAGCGCAGAGCAAGAGGGCATCGGAGCATGAAATACTAACATCAGGAGGGCTGCCTGGGTGACATTCTGGGTATGTCTGGGTTCATCTCTGAACCTGGACAACCCTTTTAATATCTATACCCTAAATATAGATTCATCTCCCTGCTATTTCTCACTGATCACCATGGCTGTCTGTGAGTAGTTACTCAGCTTGCCGGGAATACATCAGAAACAAACAGCTGCCTGGAGATACATGACAGCGACCAGTAAGTGCTTGGTCTTGTCAATGCAGGGAGGCAAGGAGAAGCTGTTCTACTGTATATAAGAACAGTTATATACTATATATAACTTTTGTGAGCTTTCTGCACCTGTTTGTCCGTTCTGCAAAAGAGAGAATATATCCTATTCTTGGCTGCAAATGCGGGCCACAGACCTATTCATGTTAATGGGTCCACAAAAAAGATGCAACAAGAGGTCATCTGTATTTTGTGGATCTATATTTTGCAGACCATAAAATACATATGGTCGTGTAAATGTATCCTAAGCTTCAAGTGCACAAATTGAGAGCAGGCGTTATTTTTTTTGTTTGTGATGATGCCATTCTGTATTATTGTTGTATTGGACAGCAGCATTTTGAAAAGGCATCCATTTGTCCAAAATGCATGATAAACAAAGTTTGGCTTGTCAGGAGGGCATTCATCATAGAACAGGGACACTGCATCACTACATTGAGCCAAGTAGTGGTGTGGGGTATAACATTGCTTTGCCTGGTTCCCCTCAGAAGATATTACAAATGGTGTATACAGGAGAAAACTACACTTCCTAAGATTTACCTGGCTCCCATCTCACACTGAATCAATTACCATGTCCACCACCAACTTAAGACCTAGGAAAAAGTTGTGCAGGCAGAGAAGCACAATACTTTTCTAAACACTATTTTTGACCACAGATCTCATTGACCTTTTCATGTGACCTAGCCCAGTTACTCTAGTGTTTACCTTAACCCCTTAAGGACCGGAGTTTTTATTTTGCGTTTTCGTGTTGCGCGCCCTGCCTTCCCAGAGCCATAACTTTTTTATTTTTCGGTTCACATAGCCATATGAGGGCTTGTTTTTTGCTGGACAAGTTGTACTTTCAAAAGACACCATTTAATATTGCATATGATGTAGTGGGAAGCAGGAAAAAAAATTCCAAATGTGGTGAAATTGCAAAAAAAAAGCAATTCCACCACAGCTTTGCGGGTTTTTAAATTCCGACGTTCGATGTGCGATAAAACTGACCAGTTATTTTTACTCTACAGGTCAGTACGAATCCGGTGATGCCCTATATGTATAGGTTTTCTTGCGTTTTGATAGTGAAAAAAAAATTCTAAAGTGGGAAAAAATCAGTTTTACTTTTGTCACCATGTTTTGACCCCTATAACTTTTTTGTAATTATATGTACATAGCTGTAAGGGGGCTCATGTTTTGCTTCATAATCTCTTTTTATTGATACCATTCTGGGGTGTGTGACTATTTGATCACCTTTTTATGTAATTTTTTTGTGGAAAATTAAGCGACCAAAAATGGCGAATCTGCCATTTGGACGCTGTTTTCTGTTTGACGTATGGGGAATATTTTATATTTTTATAGTATGGGCGTTCTCGCACATTGTGACACCCATGATGTGTATTTTTTAAATCTTTTTAGTATTTTTATTTTAGCAAAAGGGGTGATTTGAACTTTTTATGTTTTTTTTTTTTTCTTAAATAAGTTTTTACACTTTTATATAGTTCCCATAGGGAACTATAACTTACAATCATTTGATTGCGATTATCATACATTCCAATGCAATAGCATTGGAATGTATGAAAAATCGCATATTTCCTATGAAGCCTATTACAGGCACGGCTCCATAAGAAATACTACAGAGCAGCCTGGGTTTCATTCATAGAGACCCAGGCTACTACAGGCGCGCTATGGATCCTCCTATCGCCACACGGGGGAGCTGGAGCGCAAACCGAAAGTAAAACTTTCGGTTTGTGCGCGCTCAGATGCCTTGGTCAGGATTGACCACGGCATCTGAGGGGTTAAATGTCCGCGATCTGCATTGCTGCTGGTCGCGGACATTAGCCGCGGGTGTCTGCTACAAGAACCATGTGGACACCCGCGGCTAAGGCGCCCGCATGAAGCAGGAGTGGGCACCATCTTTAAAGACCGGACACAGGATGTACTGGTACGTCCTGTGTCCTTAAGAGGTTAAAGGGGTTTTCTATGAGTTTTATACTGATGACCTATCCTCTGGTTAGTTTATTAGCATCTGGTGCTGTATAGCAGCTGTGGTTGGAATTGGAACTCGGCCCATTTCACTTCAATGTGGCTGAGCTGTGCCTACTGTAGGCCATGTGACCAATTAATGTGACGTCACCCGACTGAGGAAAAGTTGGAGAAGGCTGCAGTGCTACTGTCAGGTTCGATGACTTCTGAAACCGTTAATTAATGGGTTGTCTCATGTTTTGGACCCCCACTGGTCATGTGATGCGTCATCAGTTTCTGGTGATGACATCACACAGGTCCTTCAGCCTTCACCTGTTCTCTCTGCTGCTGCCCTCATTTGAGGTCATGTGACTCAGAAATGTGTAGTGAAAAGGATGGACGAGGACAATCGTAAAAGGCAAAAGTAACTTTTGGCAACTGGCTACACGTTTTTCGAAGAAGATGAAGTTGATCCAGATGTGTATTCAGCCACTTAAATAAGCACCAACTGATCCAGATTTACGTGATGTTTAAGACCTATCTGACTTTGGGCTTCGATGACCACCAGCTCCAGAATAGCTCATACCTCCACCAGCAACTTGTACAGTATGCCAGGTATATGAGCTCAATGTGCTGTTGAATCCTTTTGTGCTAATATAACCCTTATGATACCAGAGGTATTTTCACTTTTCTTTATCTTCCTTGGGCCATAACTTTGTTTTTTTATATTTCAGTTTTATTTTTTGCAGGACAAGTTGTACTTTCTAATGACACCATTAATTGTGGCATAAAATGTAGTAAGAAGCGGTAAAATTCCAAATGGGGTGGAATTGGAAATGCAATTCCTCCACTTTTTTACGGGTTTTGTTCCCACGGTGTTCCCATGCCCTTCATTCTCTGGGCCAGTAGATTTTTTAGGTCTGAATAGTGTAAAAATAAATGTAAACTTTGCTAACAAAAATCTTTTTTTTTTTTTTACATCGCCATATTCTGACCCCCATAACTTTTTTATACTTATGTCTACTGAGCTGTTTAGGGGCTAGTTTTTGCAGGACAATCCGTAGACTTTATTAATACCATTTTGGAGTGTTCACAACTTTTACTTAACTTTTTTTTTGGATAAGAGAAGCAATGAAAAAATGGCAAATCAGCCATTTTGACCCTTTTTTCCATTAAGCCGTTTGCTGTATTGAAAGTATTTTAATAGTATGGGCAATTCCAGTTGCGGTGATACCCATGATGTTTATATTTATTTAGGTATTTTTTAATTATACGGAAAGGGGGGGGGGTTTATTTAAACTTTTATATTTTTATATGGATATTTTTTGTGGCTTTTGAAGCTCATATGAGCCTATAAATTGTTTCATTTTCTACTATCAGCAATTTTCAGTCCAAAACCCATTGTAAAAATCCCTAATTTATTTTCCTGGCCTGCCATCTGGTGGCCAAAATAAGAATTGCAGCATGAACACTATAACCCTCATCAGCGAGGCTGATAGTGTTCAGCGCAACCATCGATGCCCACATTGGCCGCAGGGGGTCGGTAGGAAGCGGGCACTTCCGGGTTTTTGCGCATTTAGATGCCATGATATCACTTGATCACGGCATCTAAAGCCTTTAATTACCTCAATTTGCATTATTGCCGGTCACGGTAATTAGCCACACATCGCAAGTGTGAGCGGGTGCCATGTTTGCACATCGCTCCAGCTCAGTACATGTGCTGGTAGCAAAAGGGATAAATACAAATGTATTACACAGGGCTCCTTCTTTAGGCAAAATTACAAATGAAATATTGAGACACAAAATTTAGAGTATGTTACAACAAGGCGTACAGGGAGAGATGTATAATTAAGATAGTTTTGTTATAACTGGACAAGTGCAACTGGCAAAGAGTAAATAGATTAGAGATTTGGAAATGAGCTAAGGGAGGTGTAATATTTGTCCATGTAGTGGCTGACCAATTCAGGTGTTAGATATTTACATATACTAAAATGGTGTTAATCTCACATGCTTTCCTTTTAGCAGCAGTCCTATAACCAGGAAGATAGGTTCGTACTTCCTATAATTCAAATTAAAAATAAAAATATTAGGTCTACAATGTACTCTTAAGTAAAAGCTTGCACACAACTACTGATTCCTCAGGTGGTTCCTTCGCTTGATTTTTCTCTCGAATATCACCACCTTTTCAATCTCTATACCGACCGGCACCAAGCTTATTCCTTTCCTCCACAGCACACAGATTGACAAACATATCCTTTTTCCATATACCCCTTCCAAGAGGAAAACTAACATAGAGCAGACCTGTGGGTAAAAGTACACAGTGTTCTTTATTATAATCACACAATTTTCTTTCAACATAGCTTATACCAGTGTTTCCCAACCAGTGTGCCTCCAGCTGTTGCAAAACTACAACTCCCAGCATGCCTGCACAGCCAAAGGCTGTCGGGGCATGCTGGGAGTTGTAGTTTTGCAACAGCTGGAGGCACACTGGTTGGGAAACACTGGCTTATACAATAAAATTGCTGCTAGACCTGGATTTCGCTTCTGCTTCGCCTGAGGCGTCTTCATTGAGTCAAATCAGGGAGGGTTTTACAGCTACATCATAAAATCATGTGACTTAACTCTTTGCATCTCACCAATCTTCTTATCTTAATCACACCCTTCATATTTATTTTTCCTTATATCTCCAATACAATTATATTTATCATTTAGGCTACTTTCACACTAGCGTTATTCATTTCCGGCATAGAGTTCGGTCATCAGGGCTCTATGCCGGGGGAAAAAAACTGATCAGTCAACATCGCCATGCATTCTGAATGGATAGTAATCCATTCTGGATGTCTTCAGTTCAGTCACTGTCAGTCGTTTTAGACGGAGGAAATGCCGCAGCATGCTGCAGTTTATTTCCATCCAAAATGCCGGAACACGTGCAACGACGGATCTGGCATTCTGTTCTGCGCATGCGCAGACCTCTGAGAATGTGAAAAAAATAAATGCCAGATCCGTTTTTCTGGATGACACCGGAAAGATGGATTCGGCATTGCAATGCATTTTTCTGACTGATCAGTCAGAAAAATGACATGCGTTTTATATACAGTTTGCCGGATCCGGCAGGCAGTTCCGGCGACCGAACTGCCTGACGGAATCCTCTGCCGCAAGTATGAAAGTAGCGATATATATTTCTCAAGCAGTGAGAAGTTCCCTAGAGAGTGCCGAAACATCGCATTGGTGTAAATAAACACACAAATTTACGTGGAGGTGCCGTGGACTCTTTTCATTTTATACTTAGTATTGGGACTGAGGATCGACCCGGCATCTGCTGGCACTTCTTCTCTTAAGTGTGGTGCTGCTCATTTTTTATATATATACACTTTATTTTTAAAAACATAAAAAATAGGTTTATAGTTTACCAATAAAATGTAATTTCAGTACATGCACAGTGTTTTACTCTGTTAAATCCTAAAGCTATCCCCCTTAACTCCTATCTCTATATAAAGATTTTGTTCTCTAGCTCTCATAATTCACAGTATTAACAACCAGTGATACCGTATTTCATCTAATAGCTTCAGGCTGTTTATATACCGAGAACTACGGGCAGGTCCTCTACATAAGTTAAGACCGACATTCCGCTCGTAAATCAAGATGCAATGTTACCCTGGGTTCAGACCTGAGCGTTTTTGAAACGCGCGCATTTCAGCGCGTTTTTGCAAATGGGAAACGTTCGTACGCGCGTTCTTGTGATTGACTACTGTGGTGCGTCGGGCGTTTTACAGCGCGTTCAAACGCGCTGTAAAACGCTCAAGTGAGAACCAGGGCCATAGGAAAGCATTGGTTTTCATGTGTTGAGCGTTTTACAGCGCGTTTGAACGCGCTGTAAAACGCTCAGGTGTGAACTTAGGGTTACTGCTGCTAACCAAATAAGAACCGGTAGATATGAATTGCTCGATCTCAACCTTCAAACTTTACATCACATTCTATATTTAACCCCTTCTGCTGAAGTTTCCATATTTTTATATCCATTCAGCCTCTCTCCTATTTATTTTTTTAACTGGCATCTACTCCATTTTTTTCTGTACATACCCCAATAAATTTTAAACCTGTAGGAATTTTTTGGTGTACTTTCTTGAAGAATGCAGAAACACAGAGACTCTAGACCAGGCATCCTCAAACTGCGGCCCTCCAGCTGTTGTAAAACTACAACTCCCACAATGCCCTGCTGTAGTCTGATACCTGTAGGTTGTTTGGGCATGCTGGGAGTTGTAGTTTTGCAACAGCTGGAGGGCCGCAGTTTGAGGATGCCTGCTCTAGACCTTTTTTTTAATATTTTGTGTTCTCCAATTCTCACTTTTAATTTTCTGAGTTTTCTGCCCACATATTGCATTTTGCAAGGGCACTCGACATATATAACACCTATGCTCACAGGTTAACCTTCTTTTCACTTTTAGTTCTTTTTAGTTTGCTGTTACAACTATATTCTTAGTTCTATTCTTTTTGAGACCTGTTTCTACATCCTACGCAAAAACCGCACCATGTAAACGTACCTTTTTCTGATTAATGTTTCTCTTTCCTCAAACAGCTATGGACCACTTTATCTTTAATAGTTGGTGCGTGTTTAAAAACACGAGTTTGCAGGTATCTGGGGTCATATAATAATGGATCGTTCTTTAGGATTCACCAACTTTTCTGAATAATATGTTTGATTTTGAGGGCACATTGAAGAGTATGTAGAGGAGAAGGAGAACTTCTACCTATCATTTCCTTGCTTAGTTGTGCTCCTTAATTCCTATATTTCCTTGCTGTGCAATTTCTCTTTTTAATCTCAGTTCTTCTTCCTTATATCCTTTCTCTACAAACCTTTCCAATATAATTTTACTTTGTTTATCACAATCCTTTAGTTGGGAACGCATCCCTTTCACACTCTCAAATAAACTTTTGGGTATGTTTTATTTATTTTATTTTTTTTAAAATCCAGTTGACATAATGACAGCTATTAAAATCTATTTAGCTGTTTCTATCTGTAGGTTTAAAATAGGTTCTCGTGTGTATGGCACCGCCTTTTATCATAATTTCCAAATCAAGAAAGTTTACAGTTTCTTTACTAATATACTCAGTAAATTTGATATTCCACATATTATCATTAATGTAAAAAATGAACACCTTTTAGAGGGGTTCTTCACCTCTTCAAACAAACAGGCAATAATCAATGTATCTTTTTCACATCACTAAAATACCATCTCCTTTCTTCCTTTTAAGTAAAGGATCAATATAATACTCCCAGTAAGCCATACACAAATTGGTGAAATTTGGTGCGAATTTTGCACCCATCGCCGTACCTAGAGGAGTTTCTACTGACTTGCCCCATCAAACCTCTAGCGTACTTGCCATATATCTATGACCCACTGATAATCTGGTCTGGCTCTGAAGGGGGAACTACTGATCTTCCATAAAAACTTCAAGTTTCGACCAACCATCATGCTCACTCTTAATTATGCCCAATCCCATGTATATTTTCTGGACACAACCATATACATTAGTAACCATACAGTTCAAACTTCTAAAGCCTCTATATAATTAAATTCTCTGTCTGTCCTCTATAGTCATTCAAACACCTGAACTGTTGGATGCCAAATTTGTCCCATAGTTATGTTGGGTGTCTGGGAAGGTTTTCATAAGGATCTCAGCTCTCTAGGACCTACTGTTGATGAGTAGAGTTGAGGGAACACCTGGAACCCAACCCGAACTTCATCCCGAACCCCTTTTGAAGTCAATGGAGACCTGAACTTTTGGGCACTAAAAAGACTGTAAAATTGTCCAGGAAAGGGCTAAAGGGCTGGAAAAGGCAGAAAAATGTAGGTAAATGCCCTGCAAACAAATGTGGATAGGGAAATGAATTGAAATAAAATAAATAAAAATTAACCAATATCAATTGGAGAGAGGTCCCATTGCAGAGAATCAGGCTTTATATCACCCACCACTGGAGAAGGCCACTTTCAGTTATTTAGGCCCCAGCACCCAGACAGAAGAGAGAGGTCCCACAGCAAGGAATAAGGCGTCATATCACCCACCACTGGAGAAGGCCACTTTCAGTTATTTAGGCCCCAGCACCCAGACAGAGGAGAGAGGTCCCACAGCAAGGAATAAGGTGTCATATCACCCACCACTGGAGAAGGCCACTTTCAGTTATTTAGGCCCCAGCACCAAGATTGAGGAGAGGTTTATTCAACTTTGGGTTGCACTGCAAGATCATGGTGAAGATAAAAAAATAAGGATTCAATAAAGAAGTGCCTCGGAGTACAAAAATACATGGTTGAGGGGAAGGCAGTTATAAATGTCTATTCTGCACAAGGGAGGCACAGGTCCTGTGGGATCCATGCCTGGTTCATTTTTATGAACGTCAGCTTGTCCACGTTGGCTGTGGACAGGCGGCTGCGTTTGTCAGTAATGACGCCCCCTGCCGTGCTGAATACACGTTCAGACAAAACGCTGGCCGCCGGGCAGGCCAGCACTTCCAAGTCATAAAATGCTAACTCTGGCCACGTGGACAATTTGGAAACCCAGAAGTTGAATGGGGCCGAACCATCAGTCAGTACGTGGAGGGGTGTGCAGACGTACTGTTCAACCATGTTAGTGAAATGCTGCCTCCTGCTAACACGTTCCATATCAGGTGGTGGTGCAGTTAGCTGTGGGGTGGAGACAAAACTTTTCCACATTTCTGCCATGCTAACCCTGCCCTCAGAGGAGCTGGCCGTGACACAGCTGCATTGGCGACCTCTTGCTTCTCCTCTGCCTTCACCTTGGGCTTCCACCTGTTCACCTGTGACATTTGGGAATGCTCTCAGGAGCGCGTCTACCAGCGTGCGCTTGTACTTGTGCATCTTCCTATCACGCTCCAGTGCAGGAAGTAAGGTGGGCACATTGTCTTTGTACCGGGGATCCAGCAGGGTGGCAACCCAGTAGTTCGCACACGTTAAAATGTGGGCAACTCTGCTGTCGTTGCGCAGGCACTGCAGCATGTAGTCGCTCATGTGTGCCAGGCTCCCCAGAGGTAAGGACAAGCTGTCCTCTGTGGAAGGCGTATCGTCATCGTCCTCCGTATCCCCCCCCCCAGTGATGGGCCTGAGCTGTGTTGGGTGCCAGCCCGCTGTGAACCTGCTTCATCCTCATCCTCCTCCACCTCCTCCTCATCCTCCTCGTCCTCCGGTAGTGGGCCCCGACTGGCCACATTTGTACCTAGCCTCTGCTGTTGCAAAAAACCTCCCTCTGAGCCACTTCTAACAGACTGGCCTGAAAGTGCTAAAAATTTGCCCTCATCCTCCTCCTCCTCCTCCTCCTCCTCCTGGGCCACCTCCTCTTCCATCATCGCCCTAAGCTTTTTCGCAAGGAGACATAGAAGTGGTATTGTAACGCTGATAACGGTTTCATCGCCACTGGCCATGTTGGTGGAGTACTCGAAACAGCGCAACAGGGCACATGGGTCTCGCATGGAGGCCCAATCATTGGTGGTGCAGTGGTGCTGTTCCGCAGTGTGACTGACGCGTGCGTGCTGCAGCTGAAACTCCACTATGGCCTGCTGCTGCTCGCACAGTCTCTCCAGCATGTGCAAGGTGGTGTTCCACTTGGTGGGCACGTCGCATATGAGGCGGTGAGCGGGAAGGCCGAGGTTACGCTGTAGCACAGACAGACGAGCAGCGGCAGGATGTGAACGCCGGAAGCGCGCACAGATGGCCCGCACTTTATGCAGCAGCTCTGACATGTCGGGGTAGTTGTGAATGAACTTCTGCACCACCAAATTCAGCACATGCGTCAGGCAAGGGATGTGCGTCAAACTGGCTAGTCCCACAGCTGCGACGAGATTTCGCCCATTATCGCACACCACCAGGCCGGGCTTGAGGCCCACTGGCAGAAACCACTCGTCGGTCTGTTGTTCAATACCCCGCCACAACTCCTGCATGGTGTGGGGCCTGTCTCCCAAACATATGAGTTTCAGAATAGCCTGCTGACGTTTACCCCGGGCTGTGCTGAAGTTGGTGGTGAAGGTGTGTGGCTGACTGGATGAGCTGGTGGAAGCAGAGGAGGAGGCTACAGGAGGCAAAGAATGATGCCCTGCGATCCTTGGCGGCAGAAGGACGTGCGCCATGGAACTCTCCGCCTGGGGCCCAGCCGCCACTACATTTACCCAGTGTGCAGTTAGGGAGATATAGCGTCCCTGGCCGTGCTTACTGGTCCACGTATCTGTGGTTAGGTGGACCTTGCCACAGAGGGTGTTGCACAGTGCACAATTGATTTTAGCGGGGAAGGCTTGATTTTGTGCAGGGAAGGCACGGCTGTCTTGGAGAAGTTGTGGCGGCTGGGAACAACATACTGTGGGACAGCCATGGCCATCAGCTGTTTGAAGCTGTCTGTGTCCACCAGCCTGAATAACAGCATTTCAAAGGCCAGTAGTTTAGAAATGCTGGCATTCAGGCCCAGGGCTCGAGGGTGGCTAGGTGGGAATTTACCCTTTCTCTCCAAGGTTTGTAAGATGGAGAGCTGAACGCTGCCGTGTGACATGGTGGAGATGCTTGGTGGCACATCCTCTGTTTGGTGGGCGGCAGGTGCCAACATTCCTCCTGAGGTGGAGGAAGAGGCCTGAGTGAGTTCCTAGTTTTGTAAGGTGTTTACTCCACTGCAGTTCATGCTTTGCATGTAGATGCATGCTCATGCATTTTGTGCTAAGGTTCAGAACATTAATGCCTCGCTTCAGGCTCTGATGGCACAGCGTGCAAAGCACTCTTGTCGTCAGCACATTGTTTAAAGAAGTGCCATGCCAGGGAACTCCTTGAAGCTGCCTTTGGGGTGCTTGGGGTGCAACTGAATTTCACCGCAGAAAATAATATATCCTTTGCCGTACACTATTAAACTTGGCCAGCCACAGCTGAAACCACTGATTTATGGTATTGCTATTTTGGCAATTCTATTTTGGCAATTGAATTTCACCCCAGAACAAAATATATCCTTTGCCGGACACTATTAAACTTGGCCAGCCACTGCTGAAACAACAGTTTTACTGTATTTCTATTTTTTGCAACTGAATTTCACCCCAGAACAAAATATATCCTTTGCAGGACACTATTAAACTTGGCCAGCCACAGCTGAAACCACTGATTTATGGTATTGCTATTTTGGCAATTGAATTTCACCCCAGAAAAAAATATACCCTTTTACGGACAGATCTAAACTAGGCTTGCAACAGCTGGAACACCAGATTCAGGGTATTGCTATTTTGGCAATTACATTTCCCCCCAGAACAAAATCTATCCTTTGCCGTACACTATTAAACTTGGCCAGCCACAACTGAAACCACTGATTTATGGTATTGCTATTTTGGCAATTTAATTTTACCCCAGAACAAAATGTATCCTATGCCGGACACTATTAAACTTGGCCAGCCACTGCTGGGACACCAGATTTACGGTATTGCTTTTTTGGCAATTGAATTTCACCACAGAAAATAATCTATCCTTTGCCAGACATCAGACAGTATTACACTTGGCTAGCCACAGCTGGAACACCAAATTTAGGGGATTGCTATTTTGGCAGTTGAACTTAACCCCCACCACAAGTCACAAAATGGCCGCTAATCACCCCAGAAAAAAGTGACAGAAAAACGCTGTGTGCAGCCTAATAACCAGTGAGCAATTAACTAGCAGAAGTTGAATGATTCACAGCTGTAGATCGATCACTTCATTAGTTGCTTTTGCTGACTTTTCCCTGCCTAATCTCACAGAAGCTGCGTCCTCTCCCTACACTAATCAGAGCAGTGTGACGTGCGGTGCTACGTGACTCCAGCTTAAATAGAGGCTGGGTCACATGCTGCACTTGGCCAATCACAGCCATGCCATAAGTAGGCATGGCTGTGATGGCTTCTTAGGGCAAGAAGTAAAACGCTAGCTGATTGGCTGCTGTGCAGCCCTTCAGAAAGCGGGAAAAAATCGCCGGACAACGGACCCAAACCCGGACTTTTTAAAAAAATGTTCGGGTCCGTGTCCTGAACACCCCAAAATTCAGTATGAACCCGAACTATGCTCGAACTGTTCGCTCAACACTATTGATGAGGTATTCCCAAAAAATGCAAACATGGCACCATCACATGATCTGTATTGGACAATAGAAACTTACAGGTTCCTCAGTCTTCGCCTCAGACATACACACAGATAATCCAGGTTTCTGTAACAACACTATTATGCCTCATTCACATGTCAGTGTTTTGGTCAGTAATTTTAAGCCAAAACCAGGTGTGGCTCTAAACACAGAACAGATGCAGATCTTTCTTATACCTTATGTCTGTGTAGCTCTACTCCTGGTTTTGACTCACAATCACTGATGGAAATCACTGACCAAAACACTGATGTGTGAGTCAGGCTTTATACAGTAGGTCACTTTTAAGGGGCAGGGTGCTGTGGAGATCACTGTTAAACAGACAAAAATAGGACATGTTTAACCTTTCCCGAGGATAGGTCATCAATATTAAAAGCCTAGAAAATCCCTTTAACACAAAAGTATTCAACGCCACATAGATGTCATATACTTGGCATACTGTACACACTGCATGGAGGTCTCAAACATCACATAAGTCTAGATCAGTTTGTGCTTGCTTAGCACCTACTGTCCTTTCCTGGTGGGGATGCTTCATAAAATGCATAAGCTGGGTGATGGATGAGTGCCTGTTGACGCCATAATAAGGGCCAATACCAACTCAATTGGTAAATTAGGGACAAATAAGCCCAGAAATACCCCCAAACATCATGGGACCACCCTTTTATTGGTGCATGTTGTAAATGCAAGCATAAATGGTTAGTTTTTACAGAAAGGGAGATGTAGTCCCTTGAACTTCAGCACCCTATAAGTCAGCAACCTATAAGTCATAGTGCCCAGGTTAGCATCCAAGACATACTCATGCAGCTCGTCTGATACCTGAGCAAACAGAACACAGAGCTACGTATAAAAGGATTCTCAGCAGACTTCAGGAAAGCTTGACAAAGAAAATAGCTTGAATCACATGGCAGATGATTTTTTAAGCCTCCATTTGCTAACCTAAGGATTTCTCCACTTGGTATTGTATTCAAGAAGCAATCTGGAAACAAATTAATTCATAATTTTGCCTTTCCTAGTGAGGACTTTAACATAACATTGCAATTATCCTGGACTACAGGGAGCCTTTTGGCAAAAACAGCCATTGAAGCAGTATTTAAACCCAGGTATGACAACTGCAAAAGGTTAGCTAATAAACTATTCACAGACTAATGCCTCCTTTACAAATCAGTATTTTGGTCAGTGATTTCCGTCAGTGATTGTGAGCCAAAACCAGGTGAGTCTCTAAATACAGAACAGGTGCAGATCTTTCCCTTATGTCTATGGAGGCCCCAGTCCTGTTTTTGGCTCACAATCACTGATGGAAATCACTGTCACTGACCAAAACACTGACATGTGAATGAGGCTTAACGGTTAACTAATTGTCAGACTGCTTAGGTTACCAGGTGATGGAATGGTTCTGCCCCCTGTTTAGGAGTTAGTATAGTCTAGTTTGAGGAGAAGCTACAGGATAGACGTGTGTGCTGAGAGCTCTTTTAACCTCTGTCTCTAAAATAACTACCAAATAAGCAACACTGCCACTAAAGAACCTCTGAGAAAAAGTGACCAGACACCTTAGAAGGTCTAGAATCCATAAGGCTGTGCATTAGACTCAGACAGCAAGGTATTGTGCATGCTTATGGCAGAAAGACTTTGCTGCTGTGCAGAGTGAATACTACTAAAGCATGCCCCATAATTTGTGAGCCACCAGTATCTAAGTGCTGCACCGCTCTTTCCGGGAACTGCAGAAGAAGTTAATAAGAATCTAATTGAATGCCGGTGGTTCTACTGAAAGTGTATAAAGAGTTCTTTAGAGATAGAAAGCAAGGGAGTACTACAACTACCATAATTTTTACTTCTTCACTGCTATTAAGAGAGAAATGCACTTGGAACTGTGCATTTTGCTGCTATATATACTACTGTAACCATCATCAACTAAGTAAAGAAATACTTTATTTATTGAAATCAATTGACATGATTATTCTATCCAAGATTTGCCAGCCTCTGCATCCAGCCAAGCATACCTCATCAAGGGCACCAAAACTACTCTCAGGCAGGAGCCCCAATATCAGGGAGTGCCCCAAGGAAAGAAAGAGTGCACCCTCTAGCGCAGCCTGAGGAGGATAGTGGTAGTGGCTCTGCCTGCAACAATTATTCACATATAACACAGTGGCAGTCCTCAAACCAATACTCCCTAGGGCTGGGGTAGTGGCAGAAGGGCATATCCTTTCTTCCCTTGGGGTACGTCCTGATGTTGGGTGTGGCGAAACCAACCGCGCCACTGGGTTTTGGAGGGGACAGATTGCCAGCCTCTTGCCCCAGGATTATGGGCCCTCTCATCAGCCCATGCTAAACTTAAACCCCATGGCGATTTGACTGTGTTTGTGGCATCTGAGTGCTGTTTGGATATATTGAGCGCTCAGATCCAAGCCATCTGGGGATATGTTAAATGTCTGTGTGTACTGTAAAGGGTGGGACATTGTATATTGAATAATGATGTCTGTCCTATTGTCCCCACGTGTGTATTGGCGATTTCCCTTTGTCCTGAGAGATAATTGAATGAGTCCTCGATTGTCTCCAGGACAGAAGACATTGTGTATTCTCCTGCCTGTGATGATTACATTAACCTGTGTAGGGTAATTGTATCACAGGCAGAGGGAGGGATATGCTGGGGGTGTCTGTATTGTCCCATTGTGTGTGATTGGCTGCTGTATCCCCTGTGTCGCAGTCTTCCTTCTGGTCCCCTAGGGGAGTGTCCACCAGGTGGGAGACCTGCATAAATACCGGGCAGGTAGCCCTCAATAAAGTTAGAATTCCTGTTTAACCATTAATACGGAGCCTCGTCTCGTACTTGGGGGGAATTGCTACGTCAGAACGTTCTCTTGCCTGTTCCAGGAAAGGAGGACTTCGTATGGTTCCAGTTCGGTGGATTCCAGCGGTTGTGGGTTGCTGTGCTCTTCTCCAGGGGAATCGCCCGAACGGTATTAACCCTCACTATACCGGGTTATACCGTAACAACTAGTGGCAGCAGTGGGATCGTTCCTACAGCCAGAAGGACAGCAACAGAAGGCACCATGGATTTTACAATTTGAGGGCAAAGCGTGTCCCAGTACAGCACCGGTATGGAACCACTAGTGGAGTATGATGAGGGTGTCATGGATGACCGAGATGCAGTCCGCAAAGGCATCTGGTACCAGGCACTGGGTATTGTGGAGTATCTGCGGGACGAGAGGCTCCCCAAGGACGAGCAGCGACAGCAGAAGCGAGTAGCCCCGCGGATGCCCTTCCTAGGAGAGCAGCCCCTGGAAGAGTGGGTAGAAGACCTGAAGCACCTGGTAAGGCGGGAGATGTGGCTGGAAGATGCCTACCAGGCACTCTGGTGGTATGAAGCTTGGTACCTACCCCGGACAGCCGAGCATGACATGCCAGAGGGAGAGGAGTTTGATGGTCCTGGCTTGTTATGGGAGACTTTTTCAGAGCTGGAGTTTGGGAGCCCTACACAAGCCCGGTTCAGGGACCTCTTTGAGTGGCGGGAGAGCAGGTATGACTGGGACGACACTCACAAAATTGAGCAAGACCTGGTCCACCTGGTGACCCGGGAGATGGAGCTGGAACAGGACTACCAGCAGCTGTTCCACTCCAGTGAGAGGGCTCAGCGAGAGAGCAGAGTGTCAGACCCAGGTCCAGAGCCCTTCAGCTGGGAGGATATTGTGGAGGTCTACTGGGAAGAACCCCAGGTGGCCGGTGGAGATGGGACCGAGGTCTCTCCACCGGTCCTGCAGGGAATTGGGAGCCCAGTCTCCATTCCCCAGCGGCAGGCTGAGTTACAGGGGCAGAGACAGTCGGTCCTGTCCCCCAGCGGCAGAGTCAAGTGCAGGGAATTGGGAGCCCAGGCTCCATTTCCCATCGGCAGAGTGTCCAGCAGGGAATAGAGAGCCCAGTCTCCTTTCCCCAGCAGCAGGACATTGTATTGGGAGCGGAGACAGACGGTCTCCCTCCCCAGAGGCTGGAAGTATGTATGGGAGAGGAGCTTGTTACCCCCTCTCCCCAGCGGCAGGCTAAGTTACAGGGGGCAGAGACAGTCGGTCCTGGCCCCCAGCAGCAGAGTGACTTACTGGGAGAGGAGAGCCTTGTCCTCCCTCCCCATCGGCAGAGGGTCCGGCAGGGAATAGAGAGCCCAGTCTCCTTTCCCCAGCAGCAGGACACTGTGTTGGGAGCGGAGATAGTCGGTCTCCCTCCCCATCGGCTGGAAGTATGTCTGGGAGAGAAGCTTGTTACCGGCTCTCCCCAGCGGCAGCCGGATTTTAAGGGAGTAGGGACAGTCGGTCCTGCTCCCCAGCGGCAGTATGTTTTGCAGGGAGAGAAGAGCATCGTCTCCATTCCCCATCGGCCGTGTGATTTACAGGGAATTGGGAGCCCAGTCTCCATCCCCCAGCGGCAGTTTAACACACCAGGGGGAGACAGTAAGCCCCACAACAGTGCAGATGGGACCGTGGTCTCTGCACTCACAGCACAGGGGGTAGGGACAGTTGGTCCTGTCCCCAGCAACAGGGCCATTTAGCCAAAGGGGAGACAGTCGGTCTCCCCCCACAGCAGCATGGTGGTCTATCTAAAGGGGAGACAGTCAGTCTCTCCCTACAACAGCAGAGCTGTGTATCTAAAGGGGAGACAGTCGGTCTCCCCCTACAACAACCAGGCTCCAACCAGGCTACTTCCGTGGTAGCGCTGGCACCAGGGCAGAGTACCGCTGGTCTCTGCCCACTCAGCAACCCACTCAGGCAGTCTACCAGTCCCCCACACAGCCGTAGTGAGGCACATGGACATGGACAGGGTTATCCCTTGCTCAGGTGTAGTAACCATTTATTGTGGGTGGGCTGTACTGCTGTTTCTGTTTTGTGGGTGGGCTGCTGGACTAACAAGGTCTCCCTAGGGGAGTGTCCACCAGGTGGGAGACCTGCATAAATACCGGGCAGGTAGCCCTCAATAAAGTTAGAATTCCTGTTTAACCATTAATACGGAGCCTCGTCTCGTACTTGGGGGGAATTGCTACGTCAGAACGTTCTCTTGCCTGTTCCAGGAAAGGAGGACTTCGTATGGTTCCAGTTCGGTGGATTCCAGCGGTTGTGGGTTGCAGTGCTCGTCTCCAGGGGAATCGCCCGAACGGTATTAACCCTCACTATACCGGGTTATACCGTAACATTGGGGCTCCTGCCTGATGGTAGTTGGGGTGCCCTTGGTGCTGGGGTCTGGTAATTGTATTGAATTCGATAGCCAGGCCAGTCTCTGTTTACTAAAGTGCAGAATGGGGGTTGTAGCCCATCCATAGCAAACCACAGTTCCAAACAATTCACTGTGCAAATTTTCCCTGATAGCAATGTATGTATTTAGGCAGAGATGGGGTTCGTAATACTCCTTCTCTCTATCTTTCCAAAGTGTCTCTCTTGCAAACTTGTCTGTAATTCCCTGTCTGAGGGCTACAGAATTAAGGTTGTCCAGGACCTAGTCAAAGTGTGGAAGGCTGTATAAGCAATATCTCTTTCACTTCAGTGAAATCAGCCTTAGGTTTCCCACATGGACCTTGTGTTGGAGGCTGGCGAGGTGCATAGCTGGAGGTGGGTGCAGTTGTCAGATAAATTACTGGCCTCTGTACATTATCAATTATGGTATGTATGTCCCCTTGACAGGGTGAGGCATACATCTCCAAAACCAAAGCATTAGAGGAGATGCAACTACTATGGCACTCAGGAGGGATATGCCAGAGCAAAGGAGCAAGACCCTTTATCATAGTCTCCCCCTGTCCCTCATCCCTCTTCCAGGATAGGTGGTCAATGACTAGAGCATCTATGAAGTCCCAAGTAGGTCTGTGTATGAGGAGCATTGCCGGCTGGAAATTGGCATTACGCTCCTCCTACTACACAGCAGTGCAATGTGTGCATTATATTACTGGTGTGGAGCACTGGCTGCTAATCTGAGATTATTGGAGGAAGTAGGTGAGTATTTTGGATATAGTTTACATAAACTATGCATGTGAAGGGGAAAGATGTGAAGGGGCACACTGTGTTGTCTTTACTACAGTGTGCTGGCACAAAGTTGGTTAAAAGCATTTAACATGGTGCACTTTTGAAACGGGCCCAAAAAGTGTAACCAGAATAAAAAGAAGCACACTGCATGGGCTAACTAATCAGAACACGAAAGTGACAAGAAGATGATGCAATACCATAATGGGACTGCTATTAAAGTAATTAGGGACGCAACAGCAAAAAAGAAAACTGCACATGCTTACAAAGGGCATGACACAAATGACATGGGTTGCACTAACCTAAATCAGCACGACTTGTGCTTTCTGCCATTCTGCTGACCTATGACTTATCTCAGCCACCCAACGCATATATAATAGTAAACAGGGTAGCTTGTTAAATACTTTACCCAGTTTTTTTAAATGGATATAGGCTGGTTGAGATGCTGTGCTTGAGGCTCACCTTTATCAGGGGCCCACTGTGGGATTTACCTGTTCACCTGTGGGCCAGTCCAAGCCTGATTGCATTGCACCAGCAGTGAGTCTCCTGTTGTTGCACTGCACCACCAGCAACACCAAGGGCATCCCACCTTCAATCAGGCAGGAGACCCCAACCAGGGAGTGCTCTGGGGTGTAATATAAACATCAGGTGCACTCCCTCGTCACTGTGCATGGCCCAGGGAGCCTCCCAGCAGGACAGACGCCAATGTATTACCACCCCTCAGACTACTACCACTCCTGTCCACTCCCCACACTACTTCCATCCTGGGTTCTATATGTCTCTTTGATGGTACAACCTGGGCACAATAGAATAGGCACTGAAATATATCAGTGCAAAAAAAATGCTATTATCACTTTCACCATATGCTGCACATTCATTTCTACAAAACACCTGTGAGATAAAAATGTTCATTACTCCCCTTGATAAATGCCGTGAGGGGTGTAGATTTCAAAATGTCACTCATCTGGGGTTCCTTTTATTATTTCATCTCAGAGTCTCTGATATTTTCAACCTATGCTGTGCAAATCGCCACACTGGGTCTCAAATGCACATGGTGCTGTTTTACTCCTGAACCATGTGGTATGTTCGTCCAAGCAAAATATTAAAGCCACGTGTATGGTGTTTCTAAAACCAGGAAACAAAGCATAATAATTGAGGGGCTGTGTTTTCACACTGGCACATGCTGGGCACTACATATTTGGCACTGAAATGGCATATCTGTGTAAAACTTGTAAATTTTACTTTCCACAATACACTCTGCATTCATTTCTGCAAAACACCTGTGGGGCTCAAGATGCACAACACAGGATTTGATTTTGGGTATATTCTGTACTAATAATGCAGGGTCTCTGCAAATATCACATGGTACAAGAAAACGATTTCAGCAAAATCGAGCCCCTTTTTGCCCTGTCATGTGCCCAAACAGTAGTTTATGACCACATATGTAGCACTGCCATATTTGGGAGAAATCTCATAACAAATCTTGGGGTGATTTTTGTTATATTCTTTGTGGAAATGTTGAACCTACAGATTATCGGGAAAAATACATTTTCATGGCTCAATATTAACCACCTCAGCCCCCCTAGCTTAAACACCCGTAATGACCAGGCCACTTTTTACAATTCTGCACTACACTACTTTCACTGTTTATTGCTCCGTCATGCAACTTACCACCCAAATGAATTTTACCTCCTTTCTTCTCACTAATAGAGCTTTCATTTGGTTGTCATTTCATTGTTGCTGACATTTTTACTTTTTTTGCTATTAATAAAAATTTAACGACTGTTTTGCAAAACAATTACATCTTTCAATTTCTGTTGTAAAATTTATTTAAAAAAACTACATTTCTATATAAATTTTTCTCTAAATTTATTGTTCTACATGTCTTTGATAAAAAAAAATCCAATAAGTGTATATTTATTGGTTTGGGTAAAAGTTATAGCGTTTACAAACTATGGTACAAAAAAGTGAATTTCGGCATTTTGAAGCAGCTCTGACTTTCTGAGCGCCTGTCATGTTTCTTCAGGTGCTAGAATGCCAGGATAGTATAAATACCCCCCAAATCACACCATTTTAGAAAGAAGACACCCCAAAGTATTTACGGAGGGGCATGGTGAGTTCATGTATCATTTCATTTTTTTTCACAAGTTAGCGGAAAATGACACTTTCTGAGGAAAAAAAAATTTATAAAGTTTCCATTTCTGCTAACTTCTGGCAAAAAAAAATAAAAAATCTCAGACGGACTCACTATGCCCCTCAGTGAATACCTTGGGGTGTCTACTATGGGGTCATTTGTGAGGTGTGTTTACTGTTCTGGCTAAATTGTGAGCAGCCATGTAAGACCTATAGGTACTCGTTGGAATTTGGGCCCCTTTGCGCACCCAGGCTGCAAAAAAATGTTACTCATGTGGTATCGCCGTATTTAGGAGAAGTAGGGCAATGTGTTTTGGGGTGTATTTTTACATATACCCATGCTGGGTGAGAGAAATATCTCTGTAAATTGTCAACTTTGTATAAAATTTTTTAAAAAGTTGTCATTTACAGAGATATTTCTCACACAAAGTATGGGTATATATAAAAATACACCCCAAAACACATTGCCCTACTTCTCCTGAGTACGGCGATACCACATGAGTGACACTTTTTTGCAGCCTGGGTGCGCAAAGGGGCCCTAATTCCAATGGTTAAAATTCTCACTATTAGGGATGAGCGAATCAACTTCAGATGAAATATCCAAAGTCGATTCGCATAAAACTTTGTTAGAATACTGTACGGATCCCACACAAAGAAAACGGATTACGGCCATATGGCATCGGTTTTTTTTTTGCGAATCCATTGTAATAATGCCTATCCTTGTCTCCTTGTCCGCAAAACGAATAAAAATAGGACATGCTCTTTTTTTTTTTTACGGGGCTACGGAACGGGCATACGGATGCGGATAGTATACGGTGTACTGTCTGCATCTTCTGCGGATCCATTGAAAAGAATGGGTCCGCATCCTATCCGCAAAAAACCCGGAACGGACACCGAAACAAAATATGTTCATATGCATGTAGCCTTAGAATGTATTGGCTCCGATGAGCCGAAATTATTACTTGGTACCACTTGGATCCTCGAGTTATTACGCGAAATCTCGAGAGACTTCGCAAAGTAATAACTTCGGTTCATCTGAGCCAATAAATTCTAATACTGTATGGAGCTCTCACTCTGTACAGTATTCAAACAAAGTTTTATGCGAATTGACTTAAAACTTATTAAAACTGTAGATGAATTCCTTGAGGGGTGCAGTTTCCAAAATGGTATCTTTGGGGGATATTTCTTAGGTTTTCGCATGTCACGGCCTCTGCACACCTGAAATGGTAACTGAAAAATATCTTCATAAAAGGAGGTCCTAAATCCATAAGGTGCTTCTTCACTTCTAAGGCCTATGTTCAAGTCATGTTGCTCACAAGGGTGACATATTTGATATTTTTAAAAACTGCATATTGAGTTTTGTTTCTTTGTGATGTACACAGACATAGAAGAGGATTCTTTATGGTAAGAGCAGTGAGACTATGGAACTCTTTGCCTGAGGAGATGGTGATGGGGAGTTCACTAAATGAGTTTAAGAGGGGACTGGATGTATTTCTGGAGTGTAAAAATATTACAGGCTACAGCTACTAGAGTATAGAGGGGTCGTTGATCCAGGGAGTTATTCTGATTGCCTGATTGGAGTCAGGAAGGAATTTTTCCTCTTAAGTGGGGAAAATTGACTTCTGCCTCACAGCGTTTTTTTGCCTTTCTCTAGATCAACTTATAGAAAACAGGCCGAACTGGATAGACAAATGTCTTTTTTTTCGGTCTTATATACTATGTTACTATGTGATTGTGTTCTAGAAAAAAAAGTGGACTAAATTTAAAAATCTGCAAAAAAAAAATTAAATTTCAAAATTTCATCTCTATTTTCCTTTAATTTCTGTGAAACGTCTAAAGGGTTTACAAACGTCCTAAATGCCATTTTTAACATTTTAGAGAGAAGATGAAGGGAGAGCACACATTGGAAGTAGCGTAAGGCAGGTGGAGGGTGCCCAGTTGACAGGTCCTGGAGGTGCAACACTCTGTGGCTATGTAATGTATTTGGTTGTTCACTTTCAGATGCTGCTCCGTATCACGGCCAGGGGCCTGGCCAGGTGGGAAATTTAAATGCGTGGATGGAGGACTCAGGTAAGTATAGAAACTTCCTTTATTGATGCAATGACACGTTTCAGGGCCAAACTGGACCCTTTCTTAGATTACAGAGTATGCATATTGGTATGTTTTAAGTGCAGGTGTTGGCGTCCTAACAGGTATAGGGAGTAGTCACCTGTCAAAGAAGTCCCATCAATTGTAATCAGGGGTCAACATACACACATATTACGACTGGGTATAACTGGTAAATCGAAAAATAAAAGGATATCAATTTATGGCTGTTCTTGAAATGGCCATGAGATGGCACCAGAGCCTAACGGTAGAAAAAGAAATGCAGTTACTATTATATGAACTGTTGTGATAGAAAATAAATTGCAGTTACTATAATATAAATTGTTGTGATAGTATCTTATTCTTATAGAATTGCAGAATAGTCTTCATCACTTCATTGAGGCACTATGGATTTATGGTGTGTAATTTTTAGATCCAGAAGACCTTCTTTTAATCATCTCAAACCTATTGTAGGTATTTTTTGGAACGTGATCAATGGGAGTGATCCTGATTCTTGTTGGATTGTGGTCACCTCCATGCACTGGCGGATCCAGAGCCTGGTCTCGGGAGGGGCACTTTGGGCGATTGATACGCCCCAGCTCCCATCACTACAGAAAAACAGCCCCACTTACCTCTTCCATCCAGTGACGTCTCCTGTGATGTAGATGTTCTCTTTCCTCATCTTCTCCTTTCAGACCTTCAGACCAGACCGTCAGGTTTCGTCTCTGCAGTTTGACAACAAAATAAATCTCAGTTACTACTTTTCCATCATCCTCCCATATTCTGGACAAATTATCCTACTACCCCCATATAAAATACATCAGTAATGTCCCCATAGTGCCCCCGAGTCTCCTCTCTCCCCCATCATGTTTCCCCCAATCATGTGCAGGCTCCTTTCCCCACCCATCCCCTTCCCCCAAAATTATTTGCAGGCTCCTTTCCCAGCCCCCAAATCATGTGCAGGCTCCTCCCCAAAATCATGTGCAGGCTCCTTCCCCCTCCCCCAAAATCCTGTGCAGGCTCCTTCCCCCCTCCCCCAAAATCATGTGCAGGCTCCCCCAAAATCATGTGCAGGCTCCCCAAAATCATGTACAGGCTCCTTCCCCCTCCCCCAAAATCATGTGCAGGCTCCTTCCCCTCCTCCCAAAATCATGTGCAGGCTCCTTCCCCCCTCCCCAAAATCATGTGCAGGCTCCTTCCCCCCTCCCCAAAATCATGTGCAGGCTCCTTCCCCCTCCCCCAAAATCATGTGCAGGCTCCTCCCCCTCCCCCCAAAATCATGTGCAGGCTCCTTCCCCCTCCCCCAAAATCATGTGCAGGCTCCTTCCCCCTCCCCTCCCCAAAATCATGTGCAGGCTTCTTTTCCCCCTCCCTCCCTACTTACCTCCTTGCAGCGCTGGATGCAGGCCTCTTCCGGCCTGTGTCCCGTTCTGTCGCTCTCTCGCGCCGCCTGAACCGCTCTGATAGGCTGTCGGCACGAGGCCGGCAGCCTATCAGAGGAGCAGGGGAGGGAGACGCCTCTCCCTCCCCTGCCGCACTGCACAGCGATCTGTATCGCTGTCCAGAGGACGGCGACACAGATCGCTATGGAGATGAACGCTTCCACAGTGGAAGCGTTCATCTCCTGTCACTGCCGCCGGTGCTGCCAGCCTGCCACAATATCGGGGGGGGCAATTGCCCCGTTGCCCCCCCCCCTGGATCCGCCACTGCCTCCATGCTTCAGGGTCCAATGGCTGCTCAGACCATGCAGTACGAACTTCTTCTTAACGTTGTGTCTATGTTGACTCAAACGGTTGTGTAGTTTTTGAGTTGTGGTCAATGTACCGCATTTTGCACGTACATTCAAATAGATAACAAAATCGAATTTACGTGTAAATTGGTGCTTGATCTGAAATGTTTTTCCTGTAGTACTGGACTGGAAGATGTCTGTTCCATGCATGATGGACTGGCAGCAGAGGCATCATGGCGTCCTACAGTCTGTGCTCGCCTAAGGGTTATGTGAGTCTGGGCGGTAGTTTTCTACTCAATATATATGGGGTCACGGAGCAAAATGGACCAATATTTGTGAAGGATGTCCTTAATTTGGTTGTGTGCGGAGCAATAAGTGGTGATGAAACTTCTTTTGCAGTCTTCACCTTTTGGACGGTATTCTTATGGTACTCTTGTGTAGAGGGGACTGGGATTGTGATATTTGGCTGGACTTTCTGTATGCATCTTGAACTAGATCCCTTGTGTACCCTTTCACCTTGATGTTTTTCTCAGTATACTTGCTTGTTTGTGGAGGGTTTCTTAGTGTGCACAGCTCTTCTTGATCCTTTTGAATTGGCCAAAGGAAATATTGATGTGACATTAAGGACACAGACATATTTCACCTTAAGGACCAGGCCATTTTTCAAATCTGACCAGTGTCACTTTATGTGGTGATAACTTTAAAACGCTTTTACTTATCCAGGCCATTCTGAGATTTTTTGGGGACGTTACAAGGCTTTAGAAGTTTAGAAGCAAATCTTGAAATTTTTAGAAATTTTCAAAAACCCACTTTTTAGGGACCAGTTCAGGTCTGAAGTCACTTTGTGGGGCTTACATAATAGAAACCACCCAAAAATGACCCCATTCTAGAAACTACACCCCTCAAGGTATTCAAAACTGATTTTACAAACATCATTACCCTTTAGGGCAACCTATAACCTATAAAGCATAGCGAGGCATCACAGGCGTGTAATCCCTGACGAAGAACGACGCTAATCGTTCGAAACGCGTTGGATCAAAGGCACAGGTGTTTTGCCTCTCCTCTAACCCCGTAGCTCCTCGGTAGTGACGTCACTCGCTCCTAGCCGGAGCGTGAGCACAGGGGATTGGAGTTTGTGCCACCGGCCGGGGCACACTCCAGAGCTTAATAGAAACCCTTGCATGTCTGGTGTACCACAGGACCGCTGATACTGCAAGAAATACAAAGACTGGGAAGATAGAGAAGGTAGGCAACTCTACCGTCTTATTTTAAACACTGGTACTGGATTGGCAGAATTTAGTGTGTATTCGCAGTCTGAACAGGTACAAAATAGCGCGATATCAACCATTTTATATATACTGATTTGCTTCACCTGATGCGGGCACGGCCGCCTCAAGATATCGCAGCTTGTAATTAAAGTTTAGCGCCAGTGAAGAAAGCTTTTGTATACATCATTACCCTTTAGGTGTTCCACAAGAGTTGATGGCAAATGGATATGTAATTTCAGAATTTCAATTTTTTGCCAAATTTTCCATTTTAATCAATTTTTCCACTAACAAAGCAAGGGTTAACAGCCAAACAAAACTCTATTTATTGCTCTGACTCTGCGATTTACAGAAACACCCGATATGTGGTCGGACACCACTGTACGGCCACACGGCGGGGCATAGAGGGAAGATCCAGTGGGTCTGATATCTGTATAATACAGTACAGTACACTATATAGTGTACTGTACTGTATTTCACTTACATTTTTGTCTGAACAGATCTCTGCCTTTAGCACAGATTTGTTCAGCACCATGGACAGCAGTCATGCCTGAGAAGGCATCATGTTGCCATGGGAACCTTCCCCGTTAACCCCTACCATACAGCAGTCCCTACAGACCATGGTATGGAAGGGGTTAAAACGGCTGGCAATGAGCTGACACTCTGATCTAACCGCTCGGCCATCCTGGATGAATGGGGTCGGGCGGAAGATCGCGCGCCTGCCCCCCCACACTGCCGCACGCCTCCTGCAATCCTCCCCCCTGCTGCCCCAGCAGGCACAAAAACACAGAGGGCTGCAGGGGGGGAGGAATTAACATTAAAATACAGCTAATTTGAGCTTTCTGATCCTTGCTGTCACGGACCGCAGGGATCAGAAACTTGCATAAGCGCTACAAACCGCAGGCAGTGATCCTAACTTCACAGGACGTACAGGTACGCCCTGTGTCCTTAAGGACTCGGACAATAGGGCTTACCTGTATGCCCTGTGTCCTTAAGAGGTTAAATTGATAGTTGTATATTAATCTGTAGGGACAGAATACGCAGTTGCTCTTCTGCCTACCTGACTGAAGGTCATGCTTGTCATTGCAGAACATGTTTCAATAAAAGCATGGATGAGGGACCATTGGTCCTCAGTGTGGTTCACTGGTGAAAGTCGATTAGTGCTGAGCAGAACGATGGCCGCCAACTATGTTGGAGACGTCAAGGAGAGCGCTATGCATCAGCCACTGTTGTTACCAGGCGAGCCTATAGTGGTGGTGGTGGTGGTACAGTGTGGGTAGTTGTGTTTAATCAATACAGAACTGCCCTACACTTTGTGAAACGTACAGTGACAAGCCCAAACTACTTCAGTAACATTGTAAACATCATCTTAATCCAGTTATTGTGCCTCTGCATGTCTAATGCCCCAGAGTGGCATTACCACTACTGCACCCTGCTAGTATCCCTTATGGTTAACCTCATGTCATCCTATGTGTTTATTTCGGGTCCACTACAATGTGCATATCTATTTCTTGAAGCTACTATGTTATAATGTAATTTACCTGGTTCACCAGAAGGTGGCAGCAAGCATGGCAGAGCTGCATTTACAGAGGATGAAACCCTTCTTTCAATTCTAATCCTCTCTCTAAGGAGAGATGGGGACTAGTTAGTTAGAGTCAGTTGCAGTTTACCCAATGCAAAGGGAGAGTGTGCAGCAGGTGCATGTCCCTGCTGGAGGTGCCCCAGTTAAGCAAAGCAAGCTAGCTAGAGCACCTTCAGCTCTGCCGGATGTGGGGGCCACAGCTTGGAGCCTCTGAAGCCAGGAGTATAGTTCCATGGACTAAGCTAGAGTTAGACTACCAAAAAGAAGTTGTGGGATACAGCAAAAGCAAAGTTATACAGAAAGCTTGTCAGTACAGCAGAGCCAGAGAGCAACTGATGTAGCAGAGTTGAGTTTGTTTGCCTGCCAGAGTTAATGCTAAAGCCTGCTGGAACCAAGACAAAGTCTTTAAATCGTTTGGAGAAACGTTTTTTTTTAAATTAAAACTGTTATTGAACGTCATCAATCATTTCTTCGTCCCCTACTACTACTCCCGCTTTTTTCTGCTTTCGGAAGGCAACGCCTGAGGTCCAGCATATCCAGGTAGGAGCACTGTGACACATGCACAAGTACACTTAAAGGGACTTTGTAGACCACCCTACAACACTTTTTTCACCTGGGTACTACCAACAACATTTCTTTAAGGGACTCTGTCCTATTGTTGCTTTGTAGCAACTGATATCACATGTACATGAACAACAAGGCCTAATTTCGTCTTTATGGATGAAATTAGGCCAGCTCATCAAGGTCGCTTCATTATAGAATGGCTGCTGGAGACTGGGGTACCTCAAATGGAGTGGCCTTCACTTTCTCCAGACCTGATTCCCAGTGAAAATGTATGAAATCAACTAAGTCGCCTTGTAGAGTATCGTAACTCTGTACCCCAGAACCTCAAAGACATGAGGGCCGCCCTTCAAGAAGAGTGTAATGCCATGCCTCAGCAGACAATAAACCAACTTGTTAACAGCATGAGACATCATTATCAAGCTGTAATTGATGCGCAAGGCCACATGACAAGTTATTAAGACATTGAAATTTTTTGTGGGGTTATAGCCACCGTTTTGGCTTTTGTTTCAATAAATTGTTTGAGATGAGGAAATCACCACTGCATGCTTCTACTTAAATGCCCTACTTTAATGATATAATATCACTGTAGTGTGAACTTTTTAAGTTTTACATAAATTTCACTCGAAAGCCAAATATCCCTAACTTTTTGTGAGTAGTGTATGTCACTGTTACTTTATGATTACTAAAGCTGGGGTAAGATACACTACGGTCACTGTCTGGAACCATTCAATATAGGTGTGAAGGCTGCAGAATATACCTAGAAAACTCTCCCATACAAGTCAGTGAGTTAGCTCCTATCCAGTGGCGTTACTAGCGTTCTATGGGCCCCAGGGCAAACTTTAAATTGGGCCCCCCCCCGATTCAGTGGTACATCACTAATGTCTGAATTTAGAAAGGGGGAGCCCGCGCCGGCCGTATGAGGGCAGCAGAAAATAATGAGTGGGCATAATGAAAATGAAATATACACAGAGAGGGTAAAAAAATGAAATATGTAGGGGGAGTGGGGGCAAAAGGAAATCTAGTCAGAAAAGAGGCCACTGACAAAACCTTGGCAATAATTAGCATGAAGGATTTGCGGCCAGTACAGTGCCCTGCCCTCTTATGGCTGGCGGGGCACGGCGGTGCTCTTGGTTATTATTGCCAAGGGTTTGCCCCCATCTCTCACTATATTAAATTTTTTGCCGCTCTCTGTATATATTTAATTCATTTTGTCCCCTCACTCATTATTTGCTGGTTGTTGGCCCCTGCCCTCATACTGTATGTCCCCCCTCCCCCCTTTCTGACTTCAGAGTCAGACATTAGTGCCGCACCACTGATCACCCCATCCCAAAGCAGCCGCACTTCCTTTTTTTTTTTCCCTCTTCCCTGTTTATTTATAGTTTATATATTTTTTTTTCTATTTATCTCCTTTAGATGTCTTCTTTGTTTCTTTCCCTTTTTATTATTTAATGCTTTGTTTCCTCTCTTTCAGCCCTTATCCTCCTTTCTTCTAGGTTTACTTTTCTTCTTTATTTTATTTTATCATTCTCCCCTCTATTTAATACTGCATTGTCAACGGGTGCACTGAGTCTCAGTATGCAGTATAGAGGGGGGGAAAATATTGTGACCATTCATCCACAGCAAGCCAAGATGTAATCACTCAGTCTTCTTTTGTGCGAGCAGAAGGGAGAACAATTTATCAGCAGAGCATGACAAAATGCTGGGAGGTCAGGATGACAATCATAAAGAGCAGGGAGATGAAGGAGATAATCACAGTGAACAAGGGGGGAAGAGACATGAGGTAGCACAGGATCGTAACTTCAAACCTGGAGCCTGACATCAGCCGGGACAGAAGATTAGCAGAGCGGATCGACAGAGAGCGGGGGGGATCAAAGGCAGTCGCAGGGCGGCAAGGAGGCAGCAGTCAGGCAATGAAGGCACTGGGTCTCTCAGAGATAGGTGCATCCTGCAGACCCAGTGGAGTGGCACATGTCATGCATAGTGTAGCAGGGAAAGAGGGAGACCAACACAGCAACCTGCATCATCGCGCCTTGCTCGCTGAAAGCAGCCGCACTTAAAAAAAAGCACTTGCGGGGCTGTGGGCCCCCCTCCCAGCCGGGCCCCTCCAGCAGTTGCACTCTCTGCGACCACGATCGTTATGCCCCTGCTCCTATCCATTGTGTCTATGGCCCATGACCATGATATCACTACATGCTGTCAGCTCAGGCAAGATGGCAGCCCCCATAATCATGTTCAGGAAATAGAATAGAATGTACAATCATAAAATAAAAACTGATTTGAAAAAAGGATATGTGCTGTCATTATTTGGTTTTAACTGGCAGAAAAAGATTCTGTGACACACTCCCTTTAAACATGGAATTATTGGCAACCTTGTTAAAATGAAAATGCAAGCGTAATTATTAAAAAATCTATACAAATGTGAATTTGTACTGTTTTTTTTTTTTTAAATACAGTTTTTGCTGTGCTCCAAAAATCTCTACTTCCTTTCCTGGGGTAATTACTAGTGATGAACGAGCATGCTCGGCCGAGTATTAGTTCGACTCAAGCATCGCTATGCTCAGCGCTCGGCTTTACTTCGCCGAGCACCCATGTATTCGTTGCATTGCTCGAGTCTCCTTTCTGCACGTTTGGCGCCTTTTAAGCAGCCAATCAAGGTCCAGGTAAGTAATTCCCCTCAGTGTAAGGCCATAGCAATGTTAGCTGTAAGCCTTACACTGATTGGCTGGCCGGAACACGTTATACCATTTCATATAGGAGCTGAGGTCCGGCGCTCGGCTCATTCAGTGTCAGGGAGAGCAGACAGTAGGCAGAGACAGATAGCGTTTTGCTCTAAACTTACAAATTTCACTCCAAAAACCTTATTGAAAGACCCAACAGTCCTTTTAAGGACTAGAGTGTGTGTTTGATAGCAGTGCAGCATCTCTTTTCAAGAAGGGCGTTAATTCAGGGACAGGCGTCACCAGGAAGGGAAAGATAAGTGCAGGGCTTGAAAATCGCTTTGATAACTTTGATAAGACAGAAAGATTTCCGATTAGTGACATCTACAAAACGCCATCATTAAGCAGTGTGTTGGGCTGATATTATCAAAAGGGACTTATTCACTACAGTGTTTCTTGGTACTGAGATATACACTGCACCATCATAAAGCAGTGTGTTGGGCAGACATTATTAAAAGGGGCTTATTCACTACTGTGTGCCTGGTACTGAGATATACACTGCACCACTATAAAGCAGTGTGTTGGGCAGACATTATTAAAAGGGGCTTATTCACTACAGTGTTCCTGCTACCGATATATACACTGAACCATCAGATAAATTATTTGTTCTGGGGAAATTAACCTAACTTGTGCCACATCTGTGTGTGCGTTTAATCGCAACCATTATATTAATTACTCCAGCAGACAATGACTTATATTTTGGCCATAGTTAACAAGTTTTGGGCACATCTTTGACAGCTTCATTATCTCTGGCCTAGTGTAGTGGCAAACAATTGTATTTCTCTGTCTCCTGTTCATTACAGATAGCAAATACAGTGTGTACAGTAAAAATTTATTTATCTCTGGCCTAGTGTAGTCCCGAAAAATTGTATTTCTCTGTCTCCTGTACATTACAGAAAGCAAATACAGTGTGTACTGTAAAAATTACATTATCTCTGGGCTAGTGGGGAGCCGAAAAAATTGTATTTCTGTCTCCTGTACATTACAGAAAGCAAATACAGTGTGTACTGTAAAAATTACATTATCCGTGGCCTAGTGTGGTGGTGAAAAATTAAATTTCTCTGTCTCCCGTACATAACAGAAAGCAAATACAGTGTGTACTGTAGAAATTCTATTATCTCTGGGCTAGTGGGGTGCCGAAAAATTGTATTTCTGTCTCCTGTACATTACAGAAAGCAAATATAGTGTGTACTTTAAAAATTACATTATCTCTGGGCTAGTGTGGTGGTGAAAAATTGTATTTCTCTATCTCCTGTACATTACAGAAAGCAAATACAGTGTGCACTGTAAAAATTACATTATCTGTGGCCTAGTGTGGTGGTGAAAAATTGTATTTCTCTGTCTCCTGTACATTACAGAAAGCAAATACAGTGTGTAGTGTAAAAATTACATTATCTCTGGGCTAGTGTGGTGGTGAAAAATTGTATTTCTCTGTCTCCTGTACAATACAGAAAGCAAATAGTGTGTACTGTAAAAATTACATTATCTGTGGCCTAGTGTGGTGGTAAAAAATTGTATTTCTCTGTCTCCTGTTCATTACAGAAAGCAAATACAGTGTACTGTAAAAATTACATTATCTGTGGCCTAGTGTGATGGTGAAAAATTGTATTTCTCTGTCTCCCGTACATAACAGAAAGCAAATACAGTGTGTACTGTAGAAATTCTATTATCTCTGAGCTAGTGTGGTGCCGAAAAATTGTATTTCTGTCTCCTGTACATTACAGAAAGCAAATATAGTGTGTACTTTAAAAATTACATTATCTCTGGGCTAGTGTGGTGGTGAAAAATTGTATTTCTCTATCTCCTGTACATTACAGAAAGCAAATACAGTGTGCACTGTAAAAATTACATTATCTGTGGCCTAGTGTGGTGGTGAAAAATTGTATTTCTCTGTCTCCTGTACATTACAGAAAGCAAATACAGTGTGTAGTGTAAAAATTACATTATCTGTGGCCTAGTGTGGTGGTGAAAAATTGTATTTCTTTGTCTCCTGTACATTACAGAAAGCAAATACAATGTTTACTGAAAAAATTACATTATCTGTGGCCTAATGTGGTGGTGAAAAATTGTATTTCACTGTCTCCTGTTCATTACAGAAAGCAAATACAGTGTGTACTGTAAAAATTTAATTATCCCTGGGCTAGTGGGGTGCCAAAAAATTGTATTTCTGTCTCCTGTACATTATAGAAAGCAAATAGTGTGTACTGTAAAAATTACATTTATCTCTTTGCTAGTGTGGTCGTGAAAAATTGTATTTCTCTGTTTATTGTATTTTTCTGTCTCCTGTTCATTACAGAAAGCAAATACAGTGTTTACTGTACAAATTACATTATTTGTGGCCTAGTGTGGTGGTTAAACATTGTATTTCTCTGTCTCCTGTTCATTATAGCCAGCAAATACAGTGTGTACTGTAAAAATTACATTATCCGTGGCCTAGTGTGGTGGGGAAAATTGTATTTCTCTGTCTCCTGTACATTACAGAAAGCAAATACAGTGTGTACTATAAAAATTACATTATCTCTGGGGCTAGTGGGGTCCCGAAAAATTGTATTTCTGTCTCATGTACATTACAGAAAGCAAATACGGTGTGTACTGTAAAAATTACATTCTTTCTGGGCTAGTGTGGTGCCCAAAAATTTTATTTTTCTGTCTCCTGTAAATTACAGAAAGCAAATACAGTATGTACTGTAAAAATTACATTATCTGTGGCCTAGTGTGGTGCCGAAAAATTGTATTTCTCTGTCTCCTGTTCATTATAACCAGCAAATACAGTGTGTACAGTAATCCATTATCTGTGGCCTAGTGTGCTCCAGAAAATCTTTATTTTTCTGTGTTCAGTACAATACAGCAAGCCAATACATAGTAACATAGTAACATAGTATATAAGACCGAAAAAAGACATTTGTCCATCCAGTTCGGCCTGTTTCCTACAAGTTGATCCAGAGGAAGGCAAAAAAAAACCTGTGAGGCAGAAGCAAATTTTCCTCACTTAAGGGGAAAAAATAATTCCTTCCCGACTCCAATCAGGCAATCAGAATAACTCCCTGGATCAACGACCCCTCTCTAGTAGCTATAGCCTGTAATATTATTACACTCCAGAAATAAATCCAGTCCCCTCTTGAATTCCTTTATTGTACTTACCATCACCACCTCCTCAGGCAGAGAGTTCCATAGTCTCACTGCTCTTACAGTGAAGAATCCTTTTCTATGTTTGTGTACAAACCTTCTTTCCTCCAGACGCAGAGGATGTCCCCTTGTCACAGTCACAGTCCTGGGGATAAATAGATGATGGGACAGATCTCTGTACTGACCCCTGATATATTTATACATAGTTATTAGATCTCCCCTCAGTCGTCTTTTTTCTAAAGTGAATAACCCTAATTTTGATAACCTTTCAGGGTACTGTAGATCCCTCATTCCAGTTATTACTTTAGTTGCCCTCCTCTGAACCCTCTCCAGCTCTGCTATGTCTGTCTTGTTCACAGGAGCCCAGAACTGTACACAGTACTCCATGTGTGGTCTGACTAGTGATTTGTAAAGTGGTAGGACTATGTTCTCATCACGGGCATCTATGCCCCTTTTGATGCAACCCATTATCTTATTGGCCTTGGCAGTAGCTGCCTGACACTGGTTGTCAATACAGTGTGTACTGTAAAAATCATATTATCTCTGGGCTAGTGTAGTGCTGAAAATCAGTATTTTTCTGCATCCAGTACTGTCCTGCATCAGAAAACTGTGTTTTAAACAGACAGTAAAACAATCTGCGCCACATCTACAGACAAAACCAGGGGAGTAGCTAACGGCTCATGGGCCCTGGTGCAAGAGTTCAGCCTGGGCCCCCCTTCCCTCAGTTCTTTGTGTGTCTTCTCATGCAGCACAAGGGTCTTTGGGCCCCCTCAGGCTCCTGGGCCCGGTAGCAACTGCTACTTCTGCACCCCCTATAGCTACGCCCATGGACAAAACCATTAATATGAAGAAAGCAAGCACAAAGGGAGGGGGAAGTGGGCGTGATGATGGTGCAAGCAGAGGCTGTGGCCCTGGGCGTAGTGCTGATGGTGCAAGCAAAGGCCGTGGCCCTTGCCGTGATGCTGATGGTGCAAGCAGAGGCGCAATGAAACTATGCCTGCTGCCAGTGCACCAAAAGAAACAAAAAAATACACCTTACCCAGCTTCATGTCCAACTTAGCTGGGCGGCGCAGGACAACACTGTCCAAGTCGGACCAGTGCGAACAGATGGTCGGTTGGATTGCAGAAGATAATGCTTCCAGTTGGTTAAGCACAACCCTCTATTCCACGAAGTCCAGTCTCTGTAGCCAAGAGTCTGGTCAACCGAAACCTCACTCTGATCCTCCTTCCTCCCACCATATTGCGTCTAGGCAAATAAGTGATCCCACACTCACATGACCTCTTTTCATCGCCAGTACTTGGTTTGGCTCTCTTGCCAAGCACGCTTGAAGAGGTACCTGAGATATTGTGCCCTGATTCCCAACCTATTGAGCCTTCACAGTCTCAAGAAGATGACGGTGGTGAACCGCAATCATTCGTTCATGAGGTGGATGATGATGAGACACAGTTGCCAATCACTAAGGTGGTGGTTAGGTCAAGTCGGGAGGATGAAGTCAATGGTAGCCGGCACTCGACAAGATAGCGCACCCACACGTGGATAGATGAATACTGGTATAAAAGTGAAGGATCCCAGCGAGTGCTATTCAAATCTTCAGGCTTTATTATCGCATATCAAATGTGGTAAATGAGCGACGCCGGGGTAGGAGGAGGTAGTGGACGATGGAGGATGAGCAGAGTGAGGAAGTGGAAGAGGAGGTAGTGGACGATGAGGTCACTGACCCAACATGGTTAGGTGAAAAGCCGAGCGAGGAGAGCAGTACAGAGTGGGAGGGATCCATAGCACCGAAACAGACTGGAAGAGGCAGTGAGGTGGCAAAAGGGAGACATTGGCCCACACCAAACAGGCCTGCAACTGTTACACTTAGCACCCCCATGCGTAAATCTACCTTGCCAAGGGGTAGGTGTTCCACAGTATGGCGCTTTTTTGAGGAAAGCGCAGTCGATAAAAGAGTGATAGTTTGCAACCTTTCCCTTACCAAAATGAGCCGGGGCGTGAACACTAGCAACCTCACCACCACCAGCATGATCCGCCACATTGCATCCAAGCACCCTAATAAGTTGCCCGAACGCCTGGGTCCACACTCTGCATCTGAGGGTCCCACCACTGCCTCCACTTCCCCTGTGTTACGCACTGCTGGCCAATCCCCTGTCGAAGGTGCAGGCCCGGATGCCCCTCGCCCTGCACCTCTACCTTCGCATGAACCGTCAGCAACAACATCCACTTCCCTTGCCCAGCACAGCATCCAAATGTCGATAACAAAGGCATTTGAACGCAAGCGCAAATACCCACCCACAGGCCATATCACTAAATGTGCAACTTTCTAAATTACTGGCCCTTGAAATGTTGCCATTTAGGCTTGTGGACACTGAGGCCTTCCACAGCCTGATGTCGGCGGCCGTCACTCGGTACGCAGTCCCCAGCCGCCACTATTTTTCACGGTGTGCTATGCCCTCCTTACACCAGGATGTGTCCCAGAATATCACCCGTGCCCTGACCAACGCACTTACTGGTAAGGTCAACCTCACCACGGACACATGGACAAGTGCTGGTGGCCAGGGATGCTACATTTCCCTGACCACACACTGGGTGAATGTTGTGGAGGCCGGGAGTGAGTCGGACCCTGGGATGGCACAGGTGCTACCCACGCCCAGGATTGCGGGCCCTACGTCCATCAGGGTCTCCGCCAGCAGCTATGTTACTGGCTCCAACCCCCACTTCTCCTCCTCCGCTGTCTCCTCCTCCACTTCCACCTCCAAAAGCAGTCAGCCATCAGTCGCTAGCTGGAAGCAGTGTAGCACTGCTGTGGGTAAGCGTCAACAGGCCGTGCTAAGCTGATCTGCTTAGGGGGCAAACAGCACACCGCCGCAGAGCTGTGGCAGGGTATAAGGGACCAGACCGAGCTGTGGCTCTCACCACTTAACCTAGAAACAGGCATGGTTGTGTCCGACAATGGCCTTAACTTGGTGGCGGCTTTGGAGCTAAGCAACCTGACACACATTCCATGCCTAGCCCACGTCTTAAACTTAGTATTTCAGCGGTTTATCAAAACCTACCCCAATTTGCAGGAGCTACAAGTGAAGGAGCGTCGCTTGTGTGCTCATTTCCGCAAGTCGTCCACCGCTTCGACTGCTCTATCAACGCTGCAGCAGCGCTTGCGGCTTCCAGCTCGCCGATTGTTGTGCGACGTGAGCACACTGTGGAACTCTACATTCTACATGTTGGCCAGGCTTTGTGAGCAGCAGAGGGCAGTTGTGGAATATCAGCTGCAACATGGTCATTGCCTTTCCAGTCAACTGCCACCATTCACAAGCGAGGAGTGGGCATTGATCTCAGACTTATGTGAGGTTTTAAAAACTTTGATTCCACACAGACGGTTAGTGGCGATAACGCTATTATCAGCGTAACCATCCCACGTATGTGTCTACTCAAATGACCGCTGCTCACAATTAAGGAGTATGCTTTGAATGTGGCAGACGAGGTAATGGTGGAGGAGATGTCACAGGGTGATAGCCAGACCTCCCTCAGTTCGTCTTCTCAGCGCCAATTGGGCCATAAAGAGGAGGAGGAGGAGCTGGAGACACTTCCCTCTGCTACAGAGGCTAGTACCCATGGAACTTTATTTCCATCTGTTCAGCGTGGATGGGCAGAAGAGAAGGAGGAGGATAAGGGTATGGAGAGTCATCCTGAAGTTGACATCGACGTCTTGTCCGTTGGTACTCTGGCACACATGGCTGACTTCATGTTAGGCTGCCTTTCCCCCGACCCTCACGTTATACGCATTTTAGGTAACACAGATTACTGGGTGTTCACCCTTCTCGACCCCCGCTACAAAGAGAACTTCTCATCTCTGATTCCTGTGGTGGAGAGGACGAGTAAAACCGTACAATACCAAAAGGTACATGTTGACAAATTGCTCCAAAATTTTCCATCTGACAATGCAGCCGCCAGAGTCCGTACTTCCTTAGGCAACCAAGGACAGGAAAACAAGGGGAACACACAGTAGTTCTAACAGAGGCAGGGCAACATTTTCCAAGCTATGGGACACTTTCATGACACCCCACTAGCAACCTCACCCTGAATCGCGGCCTAGTGCTACAAGGAGGGAAGAGTTTTGGAAGATGGTGAAGGAATACATTGCAGACCGTGTCAGCATCCTAAATGATCCCTCAGTGCCTTACAACTACTGGGTGTCCAAGCTGGACACGTGGCACGAGCTTGCTCTCTACGCCTTGTATGTGCTGGCCTGCCCTGCCCTGCCGCCAGCGTATTGTCTGAGCGTGTATTTAGTGCTAATGGTGGCATTATAAGAGATAAGTGTATCCGCTTCTCCACTAACAATGCTGACAGATTGACTCAGATAAAAATGAACAAGGTCTGGATTGCCCCTGACTTCTCCACTCCACCAGAGGAAAGCTAAGCTAATGAGGAACAAAAACACAATTTAAATGTATGCCATAAGATTCTGATTTTTTTTTTCTTTCACCGCAAAAAAGGGTATATGTTTGAAACTTGTTTTCTCATCCGCCTCCTCCTCCGACTCCTCTTCAATACAGAATATTTATGCCCTCATTAGAATGTTTTGTAGGGTTCGCTCGGCTTCAGGCCCTCACCTCCAATGCTTTATACCGTCTACTCAACTGTAGGCCATCACTGCAATGATTTATGGGGTTTGCTAGGCTTCAAGCCATTCAGGCCCTCACCTCCGATGCTTTATACCGTCTGCTCACCTGTAGGCCATCACTGCAATAATTTATGGGGTTCGCTAGGCTTCAGGCCCTCACCTCCAATGCTTTATACCATCTGCTCACCTGTAGCCCATAACTGCAATAATTTATGGGGTTCGCTAGGCTTCAGGCCCTCACCTCGAATGCTTTATACCGTCTGCTCACCTGTAGGCCTTCACTGCAATGTTTTATGGGGTTCTCTAGGCTTCAGGCCCTTACCTCCAATGCTTTATACAGTCTGCTCACCTGTAGGCCATCACTGCAATGATTTATGGGGTTTGCTAGGCTTCAGGCCCGCACCACCAATGTTTTATACCGTCAGCTCATCTGTAGGCCATCACTGCAATGATTTATGGGGTTCGCTAGGCTTCAGGCCCTCACCTCCAATACTTTCTAAGGTCTGCTCACCTGTTGCCTATCATTGCAATATTTTATGGGGTTCACTAGGCTTCAGGCCCTCACCTCCAATGCTTTATACCATCTGCTCACCTGTAGCCCATCACTGCTATCTTTTATGGGGTTCTCTAGGCTTAAGGCCCTCACCTCTAATGCTTTATACCATCTGCTCACCTGTAGCCCATCACTGCAATGATTTATGGGGTTCTCTAGGCTTCAGGCCCTCACCTCCAATGCTTTATACCGTCTTCTCACCTGTAGCCCATCACTGCAATGTTTCATGGGGTTCTCTAGGCTTCATGCCCTCACCTCTAATGCTTTATACCGTCTGCTCACATGTAGCCCATCACTGCAATGCTTTAAGGGGTTCTCTAGGCTTAAGGCCCTCACCTCCAATGCTTTATACCGTCTGCTCACCTGTAGGCCATCACTGCAATGTTTTATGGGGTTCTCTAGGCTTCTGGCCCTCAACACCAATGCTTTATACTGTCAGCTCATCTGTAGGCCATCACTGCAATGATTTATTGTGTTTGCTAGGCTTCAGGCCCTCACCTCCAATGCTTTATACCGTCTGCTCACCTGTAGGCCATCACTGCAATGATATATGGGGTTCGCTAGGCTTCAGACCCTTACCTCTAATGTTTTACACAGTCTGCTCACCTGTAGGACCTCAACTATAATGTTTTAGATGGTAAGCAGCATACCCTTGCTTTAAATGTTTTTGAGGGTCACCAGTAGGCCATCAATGATAATTTTTAATGGTGTGTATGAAGGCCTCCTTTATGTGTAATAAAGGGTGTATTGGAGTGCCGGTTCCTTGTAATTTTTGGCAGCCCTTTCACTTAGTGCAGAGGCTTTATGAGTGCAGCAGTGTACCTGGACAATTGTACCGCCATGTGAATGAGGCCCTCCTTTGTGATGTACAGGCTGTATCGGAGTGCTTCTTTCTTGTAATTTTTGGCAGCATTTGCACTGTATATACAATTGAATATACAGGAAAGAATGTTTCCTAACAATTTTACGTCTAAAATTTTTTAGTTTTTTTGACCCCTTAAGGACTTGGCCATTATTTGAAAATCTGACCAGTGTCACTTTATGTGTAAATAACTTTAAAACGCCTTTACTTACCCAGGCCTTTCTGAGATTTGTGTTTTCATCACATATTGTACTTCGTGACACTGCTAAAACAGTGGTGTATGAGGAAGAAATCGATTTTGATTTCGAAACGCGTCTGGTGAATGAGATATTGCATCTAAGCGAATAAGAACATATTATACCGACAGCGAATATCTGCATAAAGTCGGAATGGAAGATACCCTTTAAAATCCTGCTTGAGAAAAACAAGCGTAACAAATACGTGCCGGCACAAGCGCAGGACTAATAAGCGAGGAGCGGTGGACACCTGTGAGCATAGCGTGGTGAGTGGGGAAGCCGCATGTGAAACATACTGTGAAGACTATAGATCTGAGATGCGGTAAGAACAAACATTATATCCCCCCCCCCCACACCTACTATACCTGTTTATAGTGCTATAATAACAAATATACAAGCACTGGACAATCGAAATAACAGGCATACGAAGTTCGACATATAGCTCACCTGTTGTCCGATATTCGCACACATAAGGAGAGTTTAAAAGCATTGAACTTTCGGATTAAATCTTTGTTTGCTGTCTGATATTTGTATAACAATTCACACACTTCCAGAAGGAGAACTTGAAAATATTGAACTTTCGGATCATATTTTCGCAATAGATCTTATTATACTAATTACACTGATATATGGTGGTGCAAGAGCTCCGCACAACGAATTTAAAGAGGGACCGTGACCAAACATATTGTTTTATGTTGTGATATTTGTTTTATCAATTATGTTTTTTTATGATTGATGTTTTATGCAAAGAACTTTAGAGTTGTTACTTATTAAATGTGATATTAACGTCATTGGATTGAGCCAGTCATTTGGTAATATACTTTTCTGTATCTATATGGTTAGTGGATTGAGCAGACTGGGCTATTTTGCAACGGTGAGCACCCTATATCCTGTATTGGTTTTTGCAAAACTCAATATGGATTGCCCTGATTCTGTAGTTTTCAGAAACACCCCATATGTGGTCCTAAACATCCATTTGGGTTTTGGAAGGCAGATTTTGCGGGACTGTTTTTGTTTATACTATGTCCCATTTTAAGCCCCCCGTTCTACCCCTAGAATAGAAAGTACAAAAAAGTGACTCCATCTAAGAAAGTACACCCCTCAAGGTATTCAAACCTGGGTTTACAAACGTTGTTAACCCTTTAGGTGTTCCACAACAGTTCATGGAAGATAGAGAAACAATTTTGGAATTTAGAATTTTTGGAAAATTTTCCATTATAATCCATTTTTTCCAGTAATAAAGTAAGGGTTAACTGCCAAGCAAAACTCAATCTGGGTTGCCCTGATTCTGTAGTTTGAAGAAACACCCCATATGTGGTCCTAAAGTACTGTTTGGCCAAACGGGAGGACATAGAAGGAGGGGAACGCCATATGGGTTTTGGAAGGCAGATTTTGCAGGACTAGTTTTGTTTATACCATGTCCCATTTCAAGCCCACCGTTGCACCCCTACTGTAGAATAGAAATTCAAAAAAAGTGACCCCCATCTTGGAAACTACAGGATAAGGTGGTTGTTGTTTTGGGACTATTTTAGGGTAAATATGATTTTTGGTTGCTCTATATTACACTTTTTTGAGGCAAGGTAACAAAAAATTTTAATTCAAAAATTGTTTCTACATTCGCCATTAAGTTTTGTGGAACACCAAAAGGGTTAACAAAGTTTGTAAAGTAATTTTTGAATACCTTGAGGGGTGTAGTTTCTTAGATGGGGTCACTTTTTTGGAGTTTCTAGTCTAGGCTACAACAGGGGGGATTCTAATGGAACATGGTGTAAATAAACCAGTCTATCAAAATCTGCCTTCCAGAAACCATATGGCGTTCCCTTCGTTCTATGCCCTGCCGTGTGGCTATATAGGCATTTACGACCACATATGGGGTGTTTTTGCAAACGACAGAATCGGGGCAATACATTTTTAGTTTAGTTTGGCTGTTAACCCTTGCTTTATTACCGTAAAAGATGGATTCAAATGGAAATTTAGCAAAAAATGGTTGTTTTTTCACACTTTTTTTTTTTTTTTTTAACGCTGTTCATCCGAGGGGTGGGGTCAAATGTTATTTTTATAGGGCAGATTGTTACGGACGTGGTGATACCTAATATGTCTACTTAATATAATTTGTTTAGATTTTACACTATATTATAATTTTAGGAACAAATATTTAATAATTTTAGTATCTCCATAGCCTGGGGGCTACAGTTTTTTTTTTTGGCTGGTTGGCTGTCTAATGTAGGGGCTCATTTTTTGCGGGATGAGATGGCGGTTTGATTGGCATTATTTTGGGGTGCATATGACTTTTTGATCGCTCGCTATTACACTTTTTTTGATGTTAGGTGACAAAAAATGTTTTTTTTTTACACATTTTTTTTTTAAATGCTGTTCATCCAGAGGGGTTGGGTTAAATGTTTATAGGGCAGATTCTTATGGATGCAGCGATACATAATATATCTACTTTATATAATTTGTTTCGATTTTATACTATATTATCATTTCAGGAACAAAAAAAATTATTTTAGTATCTCCATAGCCTGAGAGCTGCAGTTTTTTTTTTTTTTGGGGGCGACTATCTAATGTAGGGGCTCATTTTTTGCGGGATGACATGGCGGTTTGATTGGCACTATTTGGGGGTGCATATGACTTTTTAATGGCTTTTTATTACACTTTTTGGGATCCAAGGTGACAATAAAAATGGCGTTTTATTTGATTTTTTTACAGCGTTTATCGAGGGGCTAGTTTATGGGGTATTTTTATAGAGCAGATTTTTTTTTTACGCGGCGATGCCCAATATGTATGGCTCTCAGACTTTGGAGACACTAAGCAGGCATCCTCAAACTGTGGCCCTCCAGATGTTGTAAAACTACAATTCCCACCATGCCCTGCTGATAGCTGTAGGTTGTCTGGGCATGCTGGGAGTTGTAGTTTTACAACATCTGGATGGCCGCAGTTTGAGAATGCCTGCACTAAAACTAATATTTTTGGGGAAAAAAATTGTTTACGTGTCTCCGAAGTCTGAGAGCTATATTTTTTTATGTTCTCTAGGGGACTGTTGGGGATTATAAAAATTTAGTACTCCATGGAAGTGTGATACTCCCTGAAGCAATTGATAATGCAGAGGCCGGATGATCGGGGCAAGTGTCACATTGTGGTAGTGTCCTTCCGTATCCCCCTCTTGTGACACACTCTGCATCTTTTTGGGGTTCGTCCCTTCTTTCTAGCATGGAGGACTGGACCTGGAACAAAAGCGTGGTGCAAGGCAACCTGTACCAAGTAGACCGCAAATTTTTTGTACCATACCCGCGTTTTCCGCATGGCATTATACGGTTTGAGGACTTGCTCAGATAGATCAAATCCTCCCATATACCGATTGTAGTAGACGATACAATCGGGCTTGAGGACCGTTGCCGTGGTACCTCGCACAGAGACGGGGGTGAGGCTGTTACCGTGGATTGTGGACAGTACAAGAACATCCCTCTTGTACCTGACCAGCAACAGGTTTCCACTGGTAAGGGCACGGGTCTCACCCCTGGGGATCGGTACCTGGAGGGGGAGGTAGAGACGTGGATCTGGCGGCAAGGGACGTGAACAAGGGAATGCTAGTATAAAAGTTATGAGAAGGGATTAACTTCCAAGTATTTACAATGATATCGGGCTACCAAGTGGGAAAAATGTGATTAGAAAGAGTGGACTGGGTATACCTGGTTTATATTTGTAATGAAAAAATTCATAACAAACCAAATTTCTTGGCGAACTTCAGTAAAGCTGTTGAATCAAATTTTTCAAAACTTCTCTCATCTCTAATTATAACCAATGAAAGATATTTGGGAATATATTCATAGTAAAGTAATATTTAAATATTTTCAGTAATGTTATTTTATTTCCAGAGAACTCTTTAAGAAGACCATAAATATTAGTTAAATGTCAGCCAAACCTACTGGTTTTCACCTCCTAACGCCTATAGATGCCTCCTGATTTTAAAGTAAAGGGGTCATTATAAAATGACCTATTATTTAAATCACGTTTTTATGTTTAATATATTTTTAACGAATTCTGCAGTTTTCTTACTGGCCATTAGTCTAATAGGCGTCACTTCTTGGTCTGTACAGATCACTTTACCGCTGTTACCTGCTTATCTTTAGACAGAGGTGATATCATTATAGGCAAGGTTAGAATGACAGATAAGACAGGATCCACTATTCACAGTCGGTGATTGTCAAAGCTTATCTATTCTTTCCTTGTACAGTGACCTCTGCACAGGTCACAGAGCATGCCTAGTAAACTCTTCCATAGAAGTCAGTGAGGTCCCTTCCTGACCATTGTGTCCATGTACCATGGGGCTGCCGTAAAGCAATTTTATTTATGCTTTCTAAATGCTTTTAAGAACCGCCCAGGCAAGATGGAAGCCCCATAATAATGTTCAGAAAATGGAATAAAAAAATCTGTAATCAGAAAGTAAAAACAGATTCGAAAAATAAGAAATATGTGTTGGTTCCGTCGCTGGCATGGCGTGAGGCATCCGGCTGAGCTGCACCGTCCCCACAGCAGCATTACCCTTCACGCAGCGCCGACAGGCTCAGATTCCCCTGCCGAAAGGTGGAGGAGACCAGCGCACCGCAGCCAGACATATGGAGATGTATCTCCTGTGCAGCGGGTAGACGGCTGGGGAAGTGATGGGGAAGAACGGGGGGCCGCAATGAATAATATGCCTGCCAAAATGGCGGCGGCAGCAGAGCAGGCAGCATACCGGGTGGCAATGTCAGAGGCTGCACAAGGAGAGGCACGGCTGCCCCCCTCACAGGAAGATATGTTCCCAGGGATCCTTATCCCTGGGATACATTATATGAGGCTGGCAATAGAGGTGGCTACTCACTTGGCCCCAGACCTAAAGGAGTCCCTGGCTGGGACAATCCATTCAGCACTAAAAGATCTGCAGGAAGCATTTACCCAGCAGGGATATCGACTAGATGAACTGGAGCAGAGGACCTATTGTGTGGAGGAAGACCTAGAGAGAAGAAAGAGCGCGCAGATTGGGTCCAAACTTGCAAGCTCCTAGTAACACGCGTGACAGGGCAGCCCCGGCCCCCCAAAGCCAGCCAAGTTATATTTAAATATCTGGATTATACGGATAAAGAGGAAATCCTCCGGGCCTTCGGGCTCATAGAGAGCCACTCACTTTTAAAGGAAACAAATTAATGGTCTTCAACGACTACTCCGCATTAGTGACCAAGCAACGGAGAGCTTTCAGCGGTATTTGCTCCTCCCTTTTCAACCGCAAAATCAGTTTCCAGCTGCTCTATCCAGCTCTGCTGAAAGTAAACTGCGCAGATGGCTCCTTTAAGACTTTTACCTCGCCTTCGGAGGCAGAGGCATTCTTTTCACAAGGCCCATACTTACCGGATAAGGAACTCCTTGGAGACCCTCAATCTACTCAGTCGCATTCACCGCGCCACATTTCATCATCTTCATCACACGCTCCTGAGGAACAACGACTCTGCCTCCGGCACCGCTGGTCCCAAGGAGTAGAGAAAGTCACGTCACTGAGTGTTGAATAATAGATGCTTCTTGATTTCAAGCCTCGGTTTCATGTAGCGGACAGTTCTCAACAGCCTCTTCTGAGTCACTGGGATGATCTTCTGGACATTGGAATCGGTCCAATCTCTGATAGGACTGGGGACTGGCGTCTCCGTGAGTTTACAGACTGTACCCATGCCGGCGCTAGAACCCGGCATACAAGGGCCCACTGCTTCTGGTTCACTTACGCAGTACCCCTTGTGGAGGGCCCTCTGATAGTCAAATGAAGCTGCTGCAGAGACTCAGACACGTCCCCTCTACATGTGCTGCCTGAGGACAGTGAAGATCGCAGGGCTGTGAGTAGTGAGTCTGCACTGTGACTGCCTCTGGGACAGGGAACTCTTCCAGGTGCTGCTGGATGTTGTAGTAGACAAGCAGATTCATGCTATTTGTTTTACTGCTTCATGAAGCAGTTTGCCTCCATGACACCTTCCCCCCTCATATCCTGCTGTCTCCTGTCCTCCCTCATGTATCCAGAGCTCCTGTCTCTATTGCTGCCCTACACAGACCTCCTGCCACTACTTCTTTAATGAATCCCCCTCAGCCCCCTTCCACCTACTTGCTTTGTTCACCCCTCCTGTCCATCCATGGCCCTGGGCCCCTGTCTCACTCCTCTGCCTCTCATTATGGTGGTGTCAAGACCCCATGCACCATAAGGACCTTCTAACGTCACAGGGTCACCCGTACTGCGCCCCTCACCCCATATTGTGCCCCCTTAACTGCTTCAGGACCGCTGTACGCAGGATTGCGTCCTGCGGGCGGTCCTGTTCTTCTGATCGGACGCCTCAGCGCGTCATCTCGCGAGACTTCCTGTGAACGCGCGCGCGTTCACAGCGTCGCGCGTCTCAAGAGTTGGACTACAGCCTGCCAGCGATGGCAGGCTATAGATGCGATATAAATCGCATCCAACAAGTATATCAGACGCTGTTTTGTGAACAGCGTCTGATATACCTGCTACCTGGTCCTCTGGTGGTCCCATTTGCTGGGATCGACCACCAGAGGACCAGGTAACTATGTAAAGTTGCACCAAACACTACACTAACCCCCCCCCCACCAATTAACCCCTTGATCACCCAATCTAGACCCCTGATCACCCCCTGTCATTGATCAAACCCCTTGTAAGGCTCCATTCAGACGTCCATATGTGTTTTGCGTGATCCGTGGATCCGATCCGCGGATCCGTGATCCGCAGATCCGTGGATCCGCGGATCCACAGATCCTCAAAACACGGACACCGGCAATGTGCTTTCTGCATTTTGCAGATCCGCACATTGCCAGAACTATATAGAAAATGCTTTTCTTGTCCGCAATGCGGACAAGAATAGGACATGTTCTATATTTTTGCGGAACGGAAGTGCAGACTCGAAGCGCGGATCCGTAATTCCGGATCCGAGCGGGACAAAGTCTGTCCCCATAGAAATGAATGGGTCCGCAATTCCGTTCCGCAAACAGAATTGCGGACGTGTGAATGGGGCATAAGGGTCCCTTATCACGGCCAGTTAGTTAGCTACTTGTTAGGTTGCTAGCGCCCAGCCCACCGCACCGCAGTCACTGATTTTGGCAGAGATTTTTTCATCCACATTGATCGATGCGAATGAAAAAATCTGTGCCGTTCATTATTATTTTTTTTCAGCCCAGCGGCTGAACGGAAAAAAAAAATCTCATTACCCGTATGCTCAATATAAGGAGAATCGCAGAAACTCCTAATGCTGGCCATACGTGTAATGATTGCGGAGACCCTAAAATGCCAGGGCAGTACAAACACATCACATGTGACCCCATTTTAGAAAGAAGACACCCCAAGGTATTCCGTGAGGGGTATGGCGAGTTCATGCAAAATTTTTTTTTTTGTCACAAGTTAGTGGAATATGAGACTTGGAAAAAATAAAAATAAAAATCAATTTCCGCTAACTTGTGCCAAAAAAAAATAATTCTGTGAACTTGCCATACCCCTCACGAAATACCTTGGGGTGTCTTCTTCCACAATGGGGTCACTTGTGGGGTATTTACACTGCCCTGGCATTTTAGGGGTGCTAAAGCGTGAGAATCCAAATGCGTAAAAATGCCCTGTGAAATCCTAATGGTACTCATTGGTTTAGGGCCCCTTTGCGCATCTTGGCTGCAAAAAGTGTCACTCATGTGGTATCGCCGAACTCAGGAGAAGTAGGGCAATGTGTTTTGGGGTGTATTTTTATATATACCCATACTGTGTGTGAGAAATATCTCTGTAAATGACAACTTTTAAAAAAATTTATTCAAAGTTGGCAATTTACAGAGATATTTCTCTCACCCAGCATGGGTATATGTAAAAATACACCCCAAAACACATTGCCCTACTTCTCCTGAGTACGGCGATACCACATAAGTGACACTTTTTGCAGCCAAGATGCGCAAAGGGCCCAAATTCCAATGAGTAACTTTTAGGAGGGCATTTTTATGCATTTTCTTCTCACGCTTTAGGGCTCCTAAAATGCCAGGGCAGTATAAATACCCCACATGTGACCCCATTTTGAAAGAAGACACCCCAAGGTATTCGCTGAGGGGCATAGTGAGTCCATGAAAAATTAAACTTTTTGTCAAAAGTTAGCGGAAAGGAGACTTTGTGAGAAAAACAATAAAAAATCAATTTCCACTAACTTGTGCCAAAAATTTTTTTTCCGATGAACTCGCCATGCCCCTCATGGAATACCTTGGGCTGTCTTCTTTCCAAAATGGGGTCACATGTGGGGTATTTATACTGCCCTGGCATTTTAGGGGCCCTAAAGCATGAGAAGAAAAATGCGTAAAAATGCCCTCCTAAAAGGTACTCATGGGAATTTGGGCCCATTTGCGCATCTTGCTGCAAAAAGTGCCACACATGTGGTATCGCGACGAAGTAGGGCAATGTGTTTTGGGGTGTATTTTTACATATACCCATGTTAGTGAGAGAAATATCTCTGTAAACTGACAACTTTGTATAAAAAATTTAAAAGTTGTCGTTTACAGCGATATTTCTCACATACAGTATGGGTATATATAAAAATACACCCCAAAACACATTGCCCTACTTCTCCTGAGTACGGCGATACCACACGAGTGACACTTTTTGCAGCCAAGATGCGCAAAGGGGCCCTAAAACCAATGAGTACCATTAGGATTTCACAGGGCATTTTTACGCATTTGATTCTCACGCTTAGGTTCCCTAAAATGCCAGGGCAGTATAAATACCCCACAAGTGACCCCATTTTGGAAAGAAGACACCCCAAGGTATTCCGTGAGGGGCATGGCGAGTTCACAGAATTTTTTTTTTGGCACAAGTAAGCGGAAATTGAGATATATATTTTTTTATTTAGTTTTTACAAAGTCTCATATTCCACTAACTTGTGACAAAAATAAAATTTTACATGAACTCACCATACCCCTCACAGAATACCTTGGGGTGTCTTCTTTCTAAAATGGGGTCACATGTGGGGTATTTATACTGTCCTGGCATTTTAGGGGCCCCTAAAGCGTGAGAAGAAGTCTGGAATCCAAATGCGTAAAAATGCCCTGTGAAATCCTAAAGGTACTCATTGGTTTAGGGCTCTTGCACCCAGGCTGCAAAAGTGTCACTCATGTGGTATCGCCGTACTCAGGAGAAGTAGGGCAATGTGTTTTGGGGTGTATTTTATATATACCTCTGCTGGTGTGAGAAATATCTCTGTAAACGACAATTTTTAAATTTTTTTATACAAAGTTGTCAGTTTACAGAGATATTTCTCTCACCCAACATGGGTATATGTAAAATTACCCCCCAAAACACATTTCCCTACTTCTCCTGAGTACGGCGATACCACATGAGTGACACTTTTTTGCAGCCTGGGTGCGCAAAGGGGCCCAAATTCCAATGAGTACCTTTAGCTTTTACATGGCTGCTCACAATTTAGCTCCGCCCAAAATGCCAGAACAGTAAACACACCCCACAAATGACCCCATTTCGGAAAGTAGACACCCCAAGGTATTCACTGAGGGGCATAATGAGCCCGTCTGAGATTTTTTTTTTGCCAGAAGTTAGCAGAAATGGAAACTTTATTATTATTTTTTTCTTCCTCAGAAAGTGTCATTTTCCGCTAACTTTTGAAAAAAATGAAATGATACATGAACTCACCATGCCCCTCCGCGAATACTTTGGGGTGTCTTCTTTCTAAAATGGTGTCATTTGGGGGGTATTTATACTATCCTGACATTCTAGCACCAGAAGAAACATGACAGGTGCTCAGAAAGTCAGAGCTGCTTCAAAATGCCGAAATTCACTTTTTTGCACCATAGTTTGTAAACGCTATAACGTTTACCCAAACCAATAAATATACACTTATTGGATTTTTTTTTATCAAAGACATGTAGAACAATACATTTAGAGAAAAATTTATATAGAAATGTAGTTTTTTAAGAAAAAATTTACAACAGAAAGTGAAAAATGTCATTTTTTTGCAAAAATGTCGTAAAATTTTTATTAATAGCAAAAAAAGTTAAAATGTCAGCAACAATGAAATAGCACCAAATGAAAGCTCTATTAGTGAGAAGAAAAGGAGGTAAAATTCATTTGGGTGGTAAGTTGCATGACGGAGCAATAAACGGTGAAAGTAGCGTAGTGCAGAATTGTAAAAAGTGGCCTGGTCATTAAGGGTGTTTAAGCTAGGGGGGCTGATGTGGTTAAACCCTGCATTGTGCCCTCTTACCACACCCTGTACAGTGCCCCTAGTCATTCCCTGTACTGTGCCCTCTTATACCCTTTTATCCGGTCACAGTATGGTGGTGTCATTATACTGTGTGGGGGGCACTGGGGGTCATTATTCTGAATGGAGGGCCACTGTCGGGTCATTATACTGTGTGGGGGGCACTGGGGTTCATTATACTGTGAGGGCCCCTTACGTTACACAGTATAATGACCCCCCAGAGCCCCCATTCAATATAATGACCCCAGTTACCACTATACAGTATAATGACCCCCAGTGCCCCATCTATACAGTATAACCCCCAGTGTGGGGATCACTGGAGGGCATTATTCTGAATGGGGGGCGACTGGGGGTTATTATTCTGAATGAAGGGCCACTGTGGGGTCATTATACTGTGTGTGGGGCCACTGGGGGTCATTATTCTGTGTGGGTCGTCATCAGGGGCGGATTAAGTGCATGATAGGCCCGGGGCTGTCTACCCAACTTGGGCCCCCCCCCCCCACTCCATTTTAGGTTTCAGTTTTTTTTCTGTATAAAGAGGCTGCGGTGCTTTGTAAGCGTCACAGTCTCTTCCTAGGCCATATGACATCACATTCATCGTTCACATGGCCTATCTGCAGCTCTGTCCTATCTGAGTGATTGGGGCTGAGCTGCAATACCAAGCACAGTGCTATCACATGGACAGCGCCGTGCTTGGTAAGGAGCAAAGAGGCTGCGGCGCTCACTGGAACATCGCGGTCTCCTCTAACAGCTGATTGGCGGGGCTGCCAGGAGTCAGACCGCCACCATCTCATAACTCTCTGAGTACAAATGTCATAGATGTTTCCTGCAGTCCTATGTAACACCCCACATAACACAGTGAATTATTGTGTTATGTGGGGTGTTACCTAGAACTGCAGGAATATGTACATTATCTGCACACAGAAAGTTATCACTGTTATCTGGGCTGTTACATAGGACTGCAGGTGAAAAATTTAAATTTGAGGTGCCAAATTTAAAATACATATGATTATGATAAAGACTTGGAGGAGAAGATGAGACGCAGGTCACAGCAGTGAGGATACAGCACCACATACCTCTTACATCCAGGGACTTCTCCTGTCATGTAGCTCTTCTCTTTCCTCTTCTCCTCCGTTTGACCCAGACCGCCATGACTAATTCCTCCCGCCGCATCTCGTCCCTACAGAGTTTGTTACACAGACACGTTAGATTTCTCATATTTGGGGTCATTTATCAAACTGGTGTAAATTAGAACTGGCTTAGTTGCCCATAGCAACCAATCAGATTCCACCTTTCATTTTCCAGAGGAGCTGTCAAAAATGAAAGGTGGAATCTGTTGCTATGGACAACTAAGCCAGGTCTACTACAACAGTTTGATAAATGACCCCAAAGATCCCTATAGTGTCTACAGCAGTTATAATGTCCCCTAGAGTGCCCCCAGTAATACTAACATCCTATATTGTGCTCCAGGTAATAATCCCTGTATAGTGTCCCCCAATACCCCACACTACCCCATATAGTATTTTCCCTTCACACTGCCCCCATACAGTAATTTCCCCACACTGCCCCATATAGTAATTTCCCCACACTGCCCCATATAGTAATTTCCCCCAGACTGCCATCTATTAATTAATTTGCCCCCACACTGTCATCTATTAATTAATTTGCCCCCACACGGTCATCCATTAATTTGCCCCCACACGGTCATCCATTAATTTGCCCCCACACGGTCATCCATTAATTTGCCCCCACACGGTCATCCATTAATTTGCCCCCACACGGTCATCCATTAATTTGCCCCCACACGGTCATCCATTAATTTGCCCCCACACGGTCATCCATTAATTTGCCCCCACACGGTCATCCATTAATTTGCCCCCACACTGCCATCCATTAATTAATTTGCCCCCACAACTGCCATCCATTAATTAATTTGCCCCCACAACTGCCATTCATTAATTTGCCCCCACAACTGCCATTCATTAATTTTCCCCACACTGCCATCCATTAATTTGCCCCCACAACTGCCATTCATTAATTTGCCCCACAACTGCCATCCATTAATTTGCCCCACAACTGCCATCCATTAATTTGCCCCCACAACTGCCATTCATTAATTTGCCCCCACAACTGCCATTCATTAATTTGCCCCCACAACTGCCATCCATTATTTTGCCCCCACAACTGCCATCCATTAACTAATTTGCCCCCATGGAAAAATGCCCCACTGTCCCTTAATTTCCCCTCTCCCCCAAGTTAGCACACACACAAAAAAAATAAAGAGCTAATACTTACCTGTATGCTGAATGGTGTGGCAGGCGCGCGTACATCAGAGCGTGCGCGCGCCACTATACAGGCGCACAATGACGTCATCACGCGCGCCGTGCGATGATGTCATCACGCACGCCGGGCTTATACCACCACATAGGCCTCAGGCCTACTAGGCCTGAAGCCTATGGCGGTGATAGGCGGCGGGGCAGGGAACTATACGCTCCCGTGCCCCGCCGCAGTATGTGGGCGCTCGGGTTCGGCATTGGGCCCCCCAGTGATGCCGGGCCCGGGGCTGCCGACCCGAATGCCCCTATGTTAATCCGCCACTGGTCGTCATTATACTGTGTGAAGGGCCACTAGTGGTCATTATACTGTGTGTGGGGCCACTGGGGGTCATTATACTGTGTGGGAGCCACAGGGGGACAGGAAAATGTAAAAAAATGCCTGAAGGGGGTACCACTAATATTTATCGCCCAAGGGCCCAAATGAACCTAGAGCCGGCCCTGACTGTACCTGCATATGTTTTGGGACTGGTTTCTTTTGGGTCTGGCCAAACACACCTTAGTCTTCTTGTTTACTGGACCTGATATGGTGGGGTGGAGGGATGTATATGTGCCAGAAAAAAGAGAAGTGCTCAAAAAAATCTGTTTTTTAGTTATGGTTCGCAGTTCTTACTGCCTTACCAAGTTACAGGATTACTAGCATTTACCCCTTTGTTTGCATTGTTTAATTGTTTGTACAGGTTCTATATTTTTACCAATGCAATCTCAAGATGCGTGGGTCTGGAAGGGGGGACTGCTACTCTGAGGTGGTATGTAAAATGTTCAAGGTAGTATCATGGAATGTGAAAGGTCTTCGTTCCCCGCACAAGCACAATATGGTGCTTCGCCACCTCAAACGCCTTGGAGCGGATATTGCCCTTTTGCAGGAAATGCACCTTGAGGCATCAGATTTTTACAGAATGTCCAAGCTATGGGTGGGTGAAGTATATGGGTCACCGGCATGCAGGGCAAGGAGGGTGTCCTTACCCTAGTACATAAACATTTTAGGCACAGCCTAAGTCTCAGCCTTCATTTCTGATAGCCAGGGGAGACTGTTATTCTTAACATTCTCCTGTGCGGTGAGTGATCTAAATGTGTATAATGTATATGCCCCATTGTAACTCATGGCCCCTTTTATTCCTCCTTACGAGATAAACTATTAGCAGATAACACTAGAGATAAGATATTGGGGGGTGGGATCTTAACAATGTAGTGTCTTATGTGGAGGACCGTAAACAGATAGAGGGGACTGCAACAGTTACTCCTTCAGGGGGCAAGATTTTGGCCTCCTTCTTGGAGGATATGTCTTTGTTGGACGATTGGAGAACCCTTCACCCAGATGATAGGCAATTCACCCACTATTCGAATGCTCAGAATTCCTGGTCCAGGATAGATTATTGGTTGGTTGCCTCTCACTTGTTAATGAGGATTCAAGAGGTCCACATTGGGGACTTGGTGATATCGGACCACTCGACTGTTTTGTTGACTCTGGCAGATTCTACCCCCAGGGGTACGGAGTTTCTTTGGAAATTCCCATCTTATTTGACAAAGGATGACTCCTTTGCAGAATTACTGCAAGGGTGGTGGCTGGAGTACAGCTCTCTAAATCAGTAACATTCCACTAATTCACAGCTATTTTGGGAGGCTGTGAAAGCGGTTTTGAGAGGTCGTTTAATATCCCATGCGGCAGGCCTTAAAAAAGCAACTAAGGTTCAATATCTACAAGCTAGCAGGGAGGTCCAGAGAACATACAGGGACTTCCTCCAGCTCGGTACAGCGCAAAGCAAGCAAGCCTGGGTACAAGCCAGACGGGATTTTGACCTGTGGGCGAATAGAAAGGAAAACCTGTATATGGAGTTTCATAAATTTGGAAACAAATCAGGGCGATTATTGGCCTTATTGGCCAAAGGGAGATGACGGTCACGTCACATAGGACGTATCCGGAATTTAGAAGGCTCTATTGTTACTGATCACCAACAGATCGTCCAGGTTTTTAGGGAGTTCTATGAAGGGGTCTATAGTAACCCACAGGCTACTAGAGAAGGAGAGGACCAATTTTTGGTCGACTCAGGGTTGTCAGCTCTTAATCCAGAACATATAAACATGCTAAATTCCCCCATCACAGTGGAAGAGATCCAGACCACAATCACCCACCTGCCGGGTTCAAAAGCCCCAGGACCGGACGGGTACTTGGGCGACTTTTATAAAATTCTTAAAACGCACATATCCTCCCTGCTATCGTGTGTGGGTAACTCGTTTCTGCAGGGAGCGGGTTTTTCTCCCTAGATTAACATGGCCCATATAATGTTGTTGCTTAAGGAGGGAAAACCTTCTGAGTATCCAGCCTCGTATCTCCTTATACAATCAAGACTTTAACAATTTTTCTAAGCTTTTGGCCAATAGACTAGCGGAGATTTTACCGGATCTTATAACCCCATTACAGGTGGGATTCATTAGGGCCGCACGGTGGTCACCAATATACTTAGAGTGCTTGTGGCCCTCGATGAGGTGGCCTGGAATCCGAAGGAGGCGGTGGACCCTGCCCTAGTCACCCTCGATGCAGTAAAGGCTTTTGACAAAGTTCATTGGGAGTGGCTGGGGCGGGTCCAGGATGGGTTGGGGATAGTGGGACCTTTCCAGTCCTATGTTTCCCGGCTCTACCAAAACCCGCTGGCTAGGATCAGCACGGCGGGCTTTTTATCTGGGCCGTTCCGGCTTTTTCGAGGTACCCGACAAGGTTGCCCGCTGTCCCCTCTTCTGTTTAATTTGGCATTAGAGCCATTAGCTAGGTTTCTAATTAGGAAAGCGCCATATGCGGGCGTAAAGGTGGGCAATAACAACCTCAAGGCTGCCTTTTTCGCCGATGATATTATACTGTTCTCCTGGGGAGGGACCTCAAAGGAGTATTGGATAAGATTGCAGTATTTGGGACGCTTTCGGGCTTCAAGATGAACCTAGCAAAATGCGCGATTTTTCCCTTGAAGCCTGCTCCAAACGTCACTATCTGTGGCATACTAGTAGCGCGAGATACTATAACATATCTTGGGATTAAGCTGGGGCAAAAAACGGACTCCCTACATACCCTTAACTATGCTCCTTTATTTCAGAAGATCGCTGAGGAACTCCAAAAATTGCATAACTTACCCCTGTCGTTATTGGGACGAATACATCTCAAAGGATTTCTAAATATCTATCGCTATGGCAGCACCCGGAGTTTGAACTTGGGAGAACTAATGTTCTCTTCAGGGAATGGAGGGCCAAAGTTATCAAAACAGCTCAACACATGATGCACCCTGATGAAGGACGGTGGCTAACCCAAAAGGAAATGGTGGAGAGATATGGCTTGGGACCCTTTCAATCCATCCAATATACGCAGGTCCAGAGCTTCCTCACGGTTAGGTTAATTAATGTAATCAACTAAGCTAAGCCCAAGAAGTTCGATAAGATTCTGACCAGGAATTCGGCCCACAATTGATCTCGTCACTGTACTCACAAATTAGGAAGTTTGTTGGTGATGGGGTGTCATTTCAAGCGTTCCATAAGTGGTGCAGGGCTTTAGAGGACCAAGATGCAGGGGAGAAAATACTCAGGGGCTGGGGCTACTTAAGAAACGCCATAATGAATGAAACCTGGTGAGATGCACAATTCAGAATAATGCATAATGCAGTATACGCCTTTAATCTCCCTCGCACGCCGGATAAGCCTAATAGAATTTCTAGTTGCCCCAAATGTTCAGCTCCCAACATGGATTTGTTCCACAGTATGTGATCCTGTCTGCACTCTGCTGCACTGTGGGAGAAGATTGCACAATTTCTTAAGGCTATTTGGAATCGGGAGATACCGTTGACTCCCATGACATATTTGTTCCACTACTGGGAGGGACTGGGCTCCAGTGGCCAGAAGGAAAAGAGTTTGCCTGTCCTCTTCCATGCGCTCTGTATGGTGACCAAACGTGCCTTACTACGGAATCGGCTGCAACCCAATGCTCCCACTGGGGAGACCATATTACAGAATTTAAAAGCCCTATTGGCCTTGGAGTGCAGGAAGGTGGAGAAACATAAGGAACGTAGTGGCAAAAAGTTTGTTGGAAAGTGGCGCAGTTTTCTGCTCTAATTTCTCACTAGGGAGGAAATAGACAGGGTGATTAGACCTTTTTCCCTAACCCAATGGTACTTGACAGAACAGCTAAAAAAGTCACTGGGTAGACTACAGCTGAGTACATAAGCTAGAGACCTCAAGATTTGACTCGATATGCCGCTGAAATGTTCTTCACTGCTTGGCTCATGCACGCCTCTATATTTTCTTTATTATTTTGTATTGGCAGACTGTTATATTGTTTTGTATTGGTAGAATTTTCTATCGTTTTGGTGTTTTACGGTAGCATCACTACTGCACAGCTGTTATGATTATATTACATTGTCTGTAAACTTGTCTGTTTTAAAAAATGTTTTTGATCATAATAAAATATCTTTGAAAAAAAAAAAGAGAAAAAAGAAATATTTGTTACTATCTGGTTTTAACTGGCAGAAAACTGTTTTGGTTTCCTTTAACTGCCTGAACCTTCGGTTCATTGTGGAGAAACCTTTGCGAGCAACTTTCTCCCCTCGCAAAATTCACAACACATGCAGGCTTTTTGGAGATTTTTGAGTTATAAAGCTTTTTTTAGTAATTGTTTTTCTGCTAACAGACTGTGAGCATGGGCTTGTGTCAGTAATACAAACAATCTGTCGTAGAATGACTACATATACATTTATTTATTTATTCATTTCAAGAAAGAGGAGCATCTACTATAAGATGAGAATCTGTAAGAAGTGACAGATACACAGTGACAGAATTAATCAAACATTATTTACTGTCCAGAAGAGATGATATCTGTAAAAGAACAGAAAGAACAGTTAACTAATCTATATATATAAAGAAGGACGTATATATATATGTGTGTGTGTATGAGCCGCGATCACTCAAAAACGCAAACATCGATTTCAACTAAACTTGGTATACACATTCCTTGCTACCTGGAAAGAAATCTTGTGGGGGTCACAGCTCTCTAGTAAGTACCGTTCCTGAGATATTCCCAAAAAATTACCTGCATTAGCTAATACAAGCCTGCAAGTCTTTCTCTTCATATCCCAACTGCCATACACACGGTCACATGCCCCCTATCAGCCAATAGAACCTTGCAGGCCTTTAGTCTCCACATACACAGAGTTTTACTCCAGGTTTCCATAACAACCCAGCCAATTTTCTTCACTGCTGTAGGTCGGCTTTAGGCTAGGGCTACATGACATGTGTCGTGCGACAACTACATTGCTACGTGTGTCATGCGACATTGATGTCGCACCAATGTCGCGTGAGAATTTTTATAATAACAATCTATGGTGGTGCACTGCGACATGTGACATGTTGCGACTGCGAGGCAACAGTCGCAGAAAAATCCATCTTTGATGGAATTTTTGCAACTGTCGTGTCGCAGTCGCAGCATGTCACATGTCGCAGTGCGACACCATAGCCTATCATTATAAAAATTGTTGAGACAAAATGTTGTGCGACACATGTCGTCGTGTAGCTCTAGCATTAAAGAGGCAGGCACTGTGGAGATCACTGTTAAAGAGGCGTTCACTGTGGATGTTACTGTTAAGGGGGCAGGCCACTGTGGAGGTCACTGTTAAGGGGGCAAGGTACTGTGAGGTCACTGTTAAGGGGGCAGGCCCCTGAGGAGGTCACTGTCAAGGAAGTGGGGTGCTGTGAAACTCACTGTTAAAGGGGCGGGCTGCTGTGAAGGTCAAAGTTAAGGGGATGGGAGGTCCAATTTTAAAGTGGCGGGGCACTCTGGGGGGGTCAGTGTTAAGGGGTGGGGGACTGTGTTGTTCAAGGGGCAGGGTGCTGTAGAGGTCACTGTTATGATGCATACTGTTGATATCTTTTAATGACACACACAAACATTAAATAAAATAAATGAAATTGGGTTGCAGTTTTGGCACTTGGTCTCTAAAAGGTTCGCCATCACTGATCTATACAATGTTTTAAAAACATCAAGACATTTTAATCATAACTCCTTAAGGAATTGTCCAGGATTTTAATATTGATAGCCTATCGATATCAGATTGGCATGGTATAACACCCCGCACCCCCACTGATTAGATGTTTAGAGCCCGTCTGCTCCCCAAATGACGGAAAAGACAAAAAATCCACAGGCTGCTAGTATACCATCTCAGCTAAGTACACAAAAACAGATTCCATATAATAAAGACGAATTGAAAAAAATGAATTTTAGCTCAAGATAAGTACAATGTAATAATAAAAATATTGCCCCCAAAGGTGTATATGGCCTTTAAGGACAGAACCTGTTTTGGGCCTTTCTTTATGACCGAGTTATTTTTCATTTTTTTATTGACATATTCTAAAAGCCATAATTTTTGTATCTTTTCATTGACAAAGCTGTATTGAGCTATTTTTCAAAGGACAAATTGTCATTTTTATTGTTCCTATTTTGAGGTACAGTATATCTAATTTATGTAATAACTTTTATTCATTATTTTTGCTTCTTTTAAATGCCATGCACTGCACAGTATATACGGTATAACATTTTAACTGAATAAAGGAATAATTTATGGAAAACAATTTGTTTTTGTTTTTTACTACATTCCACAAACAGGTGCTGAGTGGCGCCATTCCAGCCTGGTTTCTGGCAGCAGACACCAGGAGTTAATGTCTCAGACATTTAACCCCTCAGATGCAGCAGTCAATTGTGAGCATGGCATCTGAGATGCTTTTCTTCAGAAGCACTATGATGGTTGGGCCTAAACAGCTTTATTTGCTGTGGTAGCCTTGAATAGTAACACAATGAATGCAACTCCAATAAACTGCAATGTTAATTCATTGCAGTCTATGGGATAATTGATCTAAGTGTAAAAAAAAAAGTTTTTAAAATATAAAAAATATCTAAAGATTCAAATCACTCCCTAAAAATAAACATAATTTGCACCATCACATCCCAAAATGTCTGTACTATTTAAAGAAACACTCCCACAAAAAATGTTTATTCTCTGACCTATTAGAAAGGTATATGATACACACTGTAGTGAAGGTATTTGTGCGTTATCCCCTCCATTCTTAATTTACAAATAGCACAGCATCTTATGTGTAGACAGAAAGCAAGTCTCCTCCTGGGAGCCTCAATGTTAGTCTCATAGGGATGAATAGAGAAGTACCTTTGTCAGTTGGAGATCAGAGTGCTGGTCACATGACAGAAGAGAGGTTATTACTCACAAAAACAGCCATTGGTCAGAAGATTACCTTTACTAAAGTTTATATCATGTATCTTTTTAAAAGGTCAAAAAATGTTGTGGGAGTACTTCTTCAAATGTATTTATGCAGTATGGTGAACACAGTAATGGGAAAAAAAAATAATTTGCTGATTTGCTATTTTTTTGCCACTTAACGTCACAAAAATTTAATAAAAAGTGAATAAAAAGTCCTACAGACTCCTAATCAATGAAAACTACAGGTCACCGTGCAAAAAATAACCCTGACACAGCTCAATAGATATAAATATATATTTTTTAAATATTAAAACAAAAGAAAAAGTATATAAATGTGGTATTGTTGTAATTGTATACTACTGACCAAAGAACAAAGGTTTAAGGTCAGTTTTACCTTGCATCGAACAGTGTAAAAATGAAACCCAATAGACTGTGGCAGAATTGCATTTATTTTCCTATTCCACCCCATTTGGATTTTTTTCCAGATTCCCATTGTATCCCATGTAATATTAAATGGTACCATTAGAAAGTAAAAAACTTGTCCCACAAAAAAACAAGCCCTCATATGGGTATTTGGATGGAAAAATAAAAAAGGTTTTGGCTCCTGGAAGGCAGGGACTGAAAAATGAAAATGCATAAAACTGCAGGGTTAGGAAAGGGTTAAGACAAGTTCATCTTGTGCCAGAATTTTGTGCCATTTTCAGTTTGTGCCAAATGCATGTCCTACCTCTGATACCTGCTCCTATGTCCAGAGTGGAAAATTGCAGTGTCTTGAAGGGGTGAAAGTGTGCCCAAATTGCCAGTATCGTGCTAACTGCAGTGCATATTGTAGAAATCATAATATGTATAAACGTTTACGTACACTTTAATTTATAGCATAGGGGGGTGATGCCATGCACATATGGTATAAATTTTATCAAACTGGTGTAGTAATACTGGCTTAGTTGCCTGTAGCAACCAATTAAATTCCATCTTTCATTTTTCATAGCTCCTTTGGAAAAAGAAAGGTGGAATCTTATTGGTTGCTATGGGCAACTAAGCCAGCTCTACTTTACACCTGCTTGATAAATGACCCCAAAAGTGTTATATCATTAATATTGTAGTGATGCAATATACAGTATAGCTGTAATTTGTTTTACAACTTTTCTAATTTTTTATTTCATGGGACTGCATTTTACTTAATTTAACCTTTTCTGTCCCAGTAGAGGACTGAATGCAGTAATTGCTTACATAATGATTTGGAATTTTTAGTATTTCACAGTATTATTATCTGTAATTGTAACACCTGGCAGGGTCTAACAAGCAAATGCTTTCAGGCTGATATTGTGGCATTTAGCTACCATGGAAAGTCATTAGTATCTCACTATCACAGTGCCAATGGCCTGGCAGAGTTAGGCTCTCACTCTATCATGCATAACATGTTGCAGTCACTACTGAAGGTAGCGTAAGGGTTTAAACTACTGGTATCCATTGTGGATGGCCCTGGTACAGATCTTGTGCTTCTGCCATCAACAGGACATGCTTTTATACCCTTTTGTGGTACAAAGTATGTCCATTTGCAGAAACCGTTAAGCAACAAACCAGGGGCGTTGCTAGGGTCTCAAAAGATCCTGGCCCAAGCCCCAATGCATATGGCCCAATTCTCTAAGTCATACCCCCGCCCCCACACACTCTAGCACCGAAGACATTTTACTATACTTGTCATACAGCTATACAGAAGCACATACCTCTCACATCCAGTGTATCCCATGTGATGTCTTCTCTGATGTAGATCTTCTCTGTCATCCTCTTCTCCATTTGGTCTGGACAACTTATTTCAGCCATGTCTCGGCTCTGCAGAGTTTCACACACACAGACATTGGAGCTTCCTCACTATTCTATCATCATTTCCCAACCTGGAGTTCCAACAGTGTTATCCTCCTCCTCAGTACCCCAAATACTATCCTAAATAAAAAATGAGTGCCATACAGATATTTTCCCCCCATAGTAATATTGCACCTCAAAGTCCCACCAATTGTAATTCCCTTCTAGAGTGCCCTCATTATTAATACTGGCCCCTACAGTGCTCCCAACAGTAATAATGCTCCCCAAGAGTGCCTCCATTAGTAGAGCCCTCCAGTATTAATAATGCCCTCACAGAGCCCCTAGTAGAACTAAGGCCCCCTATTATTCCCCCAGTGGTAATAAAGCTTTCTACAGACCCCTCAGTAGTAATAAGGCCCCCATAGTGCTCTTATTAGAAATAAGGCGGAGCTATAAATCACTCCTATAGAGACCCCAGTAGTAATAAGAACGCCTATAATGTCCACTGTATTTAAAATGCCCCTACAGTGCCCCCAATATTTATAATGCCCCCTACTGTTATAATCCTGCCCTGAAGTGCCCTCAGTATTTATAATGCCCCCCCCCCGTAGTCCCCCTGTAGTTATATTTCTCCCATTAGTGCCCTCAGAAATTATAATTCCTCAGCCCCTCCACCATACAGTCCCATGTAAATAACATTATTTCCCTCCCTCCGCCATTAGAGTCCCATGTAAATAACATCACACCATCTCTCCTGCCCCCTCCAAAATACAGTCCCATGTAAATAACATCACACCATCTCTCCTACCCCCTCCAATATACAGTCCCATATGAATAACATCACACCATCTCTCCTGCCCCCTCCAATATACAATCCCATGTAAATAACATCACCCCTTCCCCAGCCACCTTCAACATGCAGTCCAATGTAAATACCATCACCCCCTCAATATTCAGTCCCATGTAAAAAAGATCACTCCTTCCCCAGCCTTTTCCAACATGCAGTCCCATGTAAATACCATCACCACTTCAACATTCACCCCACTGTCCTATGTAAATTACATCTCTGCCTCTCACACTGAGAATCTACCCCATCACTTACCTCTCCTCATGTAGCAGATTTCACCACAGCTTCTCCCCAGGACTTCTTTACATTGCTGAGCCGTCCTCTCCTGCACTGGTCACATGATGGTGACATAATCGCAGGTCCTTCTCAACCACTGCCTTCAGCACTGATCTCATGGACTGCGATGTTATCACAGGTCCTTCAAGTCCTTCAGCTCTGAGGATGGCAATGCAGCTGTATCTAGCTGGCAGGCAGTACATTCGGAGCTTTGGGACAGACCAGCAGGGGCCCAGGTTTTAACCTAGCAATGGTTCTGCAACAAACTATTCAATAAGTTACATGCACAACGCAACACAGACATGGTTTCCATATCTGTCCCAAACAGCTAACATACCTTTGTAATGCACAGTATTCATAAGCCACAAAACAGATCTCAATTTACAGAATCGTTTTTACGGGGTACTTAAAACAAAAACATAACATATTAAACACGGACGTTAAGTTGTTATCAAAGGTTTTGGCTAGGAGGCTCTCTCAGGTTATGTCCTCTCTGATTCATCCAGATCAAAATGGCTTTATGGTGAAAAGGGGTACCCATCATAATCTGCATAGGTTCTTTGCTAATATTCAGTCTCCCGGTGGGGGCGCCCGCTCGGTCCTGTCACTGGACGCTACTAAGGCGTTTGACAGGGTCGAGTGGACGTTTCTCTGGGAGGTGATGAAAAGAATGGGTTTTGGCCCCAAATTTATGGGGATGGTTCAGTTATTATATAAATGTCCAGTGGCCAGAATTAGGATTAATGACATGCTGACAGAGAGTTTTGTGCTGGGCAGAGGTACTCGTCAAGGATGTCCTCTTTCCCCTCTCCTATTTAATATCTATATTGAACCTCTTGCAGCTAGCATAAGGCAAGACTCGAGAGTGGCTGGCTTTGGTGTAATGGGGGAGCAGGATCGTATATCCCTCTATGCAGATGATATCTTGTTTTTTATTCACCAAACAGAAAAAACACTCCCTCAAATAATGGAACTGGTCAGCCTGTTTTCCTATCCTTCTGGCTTGGAGGTTAATTGGGAGAAGACTGTTCTTCTCCCGGTAGATAAATTGCGAGGATCTGTGGAAAATCTCCCTAATCGGGTATCGATCTCCGATTCAATAAAATATCTGGGGATAACAGCCTCTGCCAAAATTCAAGATTATCTCCAACTTAATTTGATCTGTGGAAAGTGAGATCAAAAATTAAGATATGGCAAAAAGTTCTGCCTGCAAGAGGGGATATAATTTCATTAATAAAAATGGTGGTGCTGCCCCAGGTACTTTATGTTCTTTGCAATTCGCCCGTTTGGATTGAAGACAAGTATTTTAGGTTGATAGAACGGATGATTAATGATTTATTATGGGGGAGGAAACGGGTGAGACTAAAGTTGCTCTATTTTTCTATGCCCCACAGTGGGGGAGGCCTTAACCTCCCCTATTTTAGGGGACATTTCATGGCCTCTCAACTTTGTTTCTTTAATGACTGGGAAAATAGCCAACTCTGTAGAAAACTGGTGAAAGACTCAGGTTTCTCAGATCTATTTACAGTATTGGAGTCCGACTATCTACTTAATAACAGACTGGCTATAAATCTTTTTGCAGAATGGCTACAAAGGCCTGGTTGGTGATAAAGAGTTGGTTTAAAGTCAAGGCAGCACTTATCTGTACCCCATTATGGCATAATTCAAAGCTTTTGAAATTAGATGATCTAAACTGTTGGCAATATTGGAGGGCGAGAAATATTCATTATCTGAATCAGGTTGTTAAAAATGGGCAAGTCCTGTCTCTTATGGAGCTAAAACAGAATTTAAATTTAGGTGAGGTGGCTTGGTACGCATATTTTCAATTGAGGTCTGCACTTCTTAATATTGTCGACAGTTATTCACTTGAGGTAGACACTCCGGAATATCTGATTTGTAAGAAAGGTGGTATGAAAGTTAAATTATCACATTGTTATAGGCACTTGATGAAAAGTTTTTTTTTGGAATGTTTTTCCCCAGGACAGAGATCCTGGTCTGCTTTATTGTCAGAAGTGGGTTCTCTGGACTGGGAGAATATAGGGGAGAACTTTAGTCAGGTTTCTCACAACTTTAATCACACTGTTGTACAGTTCAATATCATACACAAAATATATGTGACACCTCTATGGCTCCATAAGAGGGGATTTAGAGCCTCCTCTGACTGCCTTCGCTGTGGGGACCCCGGAGCAGATCATATGCATCTGTTCTGGGATTGCCCGATAGTGAGTAAATATTGGAGAACGATTCAAACAACCTTGATTCTGAGACTTAAAATAGATATTCCTCTATCTCCTAAGGTATGGATTTTAGGGGACCTATCAGAGGTTAATTGCCAGCCCATGAAGAGCCGTTTGTTGACTAAAGTGATGTTTTTAGCCAGGCTTCTTGTAGCCAGAGAATGGTTTTCCCCAGACTGCAATAATTGGCTATGTCTAGTGGATAAGGTGAAAATTTATGAGAGAATTATGCACAGACAAAGAGGGTCCTATGCGAAATGGGCCAATTTTTGGAGAGATTGGGATGGTTGAGGAACTTTTTTTTTGTTTTGTTTTGTTTTGATTTCCCTTCTTCCCTGCAGGACTGGGGGGTGGATTGGGGGGTGGGAGGAATGGGGAGGTTCTTTGTGTAATTTTGTTTTATGAATTTTGTTTGAGATGATTAAAATAAAAAAATATTTGTTAAATAAAAAAACAAAAAAACAAAAACATAATAAAAAATCCTGTTGGGTGATTTGTGCTGCCCAGTCTGAGACCAGGATATAATAGAAGCTGTGCTCTGTGCTCGGGTTTATGGGTAAATTCTAACAAGACTCCTAGGACAATGAGAGTCCTACTTACCCTGTCCACACAGGATGATTGACAGCCCGTGTACACTTGGTGAGTTATCACATTTCGTTAATGTATAACACGATTATGACTGTTAACTCTGCTGCATCTTTTCCTCCTATGCAATTCTATGCAAATGCAGCAGCTTGTTTGAGGGATTTTCATCTATTCCTTGCAAAAGTCTTCCAGTTCTGTTAGATTCCATCCTGGGCTGTCTTGCATGCCCTGTCTTTTGACGTCTATTCACAGATTTTCAATGACGTTCAGAACAGGGGACTGTGAGGGCAATGGTAAAACCTTCAGCTTGCACCTTCTGAGGATATCTACTGTGGATTTTGAGGTGTGTTTAGGATCATTATCAGTGTCGGACTGGGGTGTCTAGGGCCCACCAGTAAAATTTATTTTGGGGGCCCACCGTACGGATACACTTAAATATTACCTGCTCACACAGCAGCAAGATGCTACCAGATGATTGAATATGGGGTCTCTGCAGCAATTTTGAGAAGGCAGGTCCTGGGGAAAAGAGGACACTGGTAGCTTTCCTCTATACCTAGAAGTAATCGACGCTCTGATCGTGTCTATAATAATAAACTGGGGAGTTTCCTTAAATAATCTAGCAAGTTTTTTTATATGAACATTCATATTTTATATGGTTGAGGTGCTGTACATTGAATACATGTAGTGCAGTAAGTCTAATGTGTTATGTGCCACTTGTGCAGGAAGAGGGGGGGGGGGGGTTTAGGAGCCACCCAGGGGATTCACCTGTACCCCTGTGGGCCAGTCCAAGCCTGATAATTATCCATTTGTAGAAGCTATCCTGTTTTCAACTTCAGCTTGTTTACAGTAGGTGTTATTTGCTTCCAGAATTTGCTGGAATTTCATTGAATCCATTCTTCACTCTACTGTGAAATGTTCCCTGTGCCATTGGCTGCAACACAAATCCAGATTGTTTGATCCACCTCCATGCTTAAGGGGGTCGACAGAATAGGGTATAACTATTATATTAATGGGGGGGGGGAGGGGGGTCCTACCACAAGAACCAGGACCCCATACCCTCTGAAGCCACCCTGAAAAGAACAGAGCAGCTGGTTGCTCATGCACTCCATTAATTTCTATGGGAATTCTGACGATAGCAGAGTACATCGCTCGGCCGCTTCTTTCTTTTCCGGGGAGCTGCAGGAAGTATGGGCCCCCATTCTTGTGTTCGGTGGGGGTCCCAGCAGTAAGAACCGCACAACCTAAAGGTTAACCCTTATCTTGTAGATAGGGAATCACTTGTAACAACTGGATTACCTCCTTAATGGTTGGAGAGGTGTTCAAGAAATTCTGTGTCCTTTTTCTCCAAACATACCTTTGCTCATTGTGGCTAAAGAATTCAATTTTAACCTCATCGGTCCACAGGACCAAAATGCATTAGGCTTATTTAGATCTTCTTTTGCAAACTTGTGATGCTGAATTGTGGTGAGGATGCAGGAAAGGTTTTCCTCTGATGACTTTTTCATGTAGGCCATATTTGTGCAGGTGTACCACAACTCCAGAGTCAACTAAATCTTCCTGAAGGTCTTTACAGTCAAGCAGGGGTTCTGATTTGCCTTTTAAGCAATCTGACGAGCAGCTGTCTCAGAAATTGTTTTTAGTCTTCCCGACTGTTATCTGCCATTTCTTAATTATATTTCAAACTGAGGAAATGTCAACCTAAAAACTCTTTGCTATCTTCTTATAGCCTTCTTCTGCTTTGTGGGCCTCAACCATTAACATTTTCTGAGTGTTAGGCAGCTGCTTAGAAGAACCCATGGCTGCTGTTTCTTAGGACAAGGTTAGAGGAGTCTGGGTATTTATAAAGTTTTGCAAGGTACTCCTTTCCTTTTTTCACTCTAAAATTGTAGAAAACCAAAATAATACATTGATATTGCTAAAAATGTTGAAACGTGTGTTTCATCTTTAACTTTATGCCTTTGGCGATCATATCATTTTTAACTTGCTTAACTGTTGACAGTAACAGTAATTACTGGGTATATATATATATATATATATATATATATATATATATATACAGTAGAAACCAGAAGTTTACATACATTATATAAAAAGACACATATGCATGTTTTTTTCAATATCTGACATGAAATCAGAATAAACCTTTCCTGTTTTTGGTCAATTAGGATTACCATACTTATTATTATTTGCCAAATGCCAGAATAATGAGAGAGAGAGAGAGAGAGAGAGAATGTTTTAAGGCATTTTTATTACTTTCTGCAAAGTCAAAAGTTTACATACATTTCATTAATATTTGGTACCATTTCCCTTAAACTGTATGACATGGGTGAAACATTTTGGATATCATTCCAGAAGCTTCTCACAATAGTTGGTTGGAATTTGGGCCCATTCCTCCTGACGAAACTAGTTTAACTGAGCCATGTTTGTCGGTCGAATTGCTCGCACCTGCCTTTTCAGCTTTGCCCATAATTATACATTTTCAATAGGATTGAGATCAGGGCTTTGTGATGGCCACTCCAAAACATTCACTTTGTTATCCTTATCTTCTTTCCTCATGATGCCATTTATTTTGTGAAGTGCACCTGTCTTTTCTGCAGCAAAACAATCCCACAACATGATGCTGCCACCCCCGTGTTTCACAGTTGGGATGGTGTTCTAGGCTTCCAAGCTTCTCCCTTTTTTCTCCAAACGTAACGATGGTCATTATGGCCAAAAAGTTACAATTTTAGTTTCGTCAGACCACAGGACATGTCTCCAAAAATTTAGGTCTTTGTTGCTTTGTGTATTTGCACACATTAATCTGGCTTTTTTATGTTTCTTTTGGAGTAATGGCTTCTTCCTGGCCTTTCAGCCCATGTTAATACAGTACTTGTCTCACTGTGGATATTGGCACAATCTTACCAGCTTCTGCCATCATCTTCACAAGGTCTTTTGCTTTTGTTCTTGGGTTGATATGCACATGTTGGACCAAAGTGTGTTTATCTCTGGGACACAGAACTTGTCTTCTTCTTGAGCGGTATGATGTCTGGACATTCCTATCTTGTTTGTACTTGCGTATAATTGTTTCTACAGATGAACTAGGCACCTTCAGGTATCTTAAACATTGCACTCAAGGTTCAGCCAGACTTGTGCATGTCCACAATTATCTTCCTGATATCTTGGCTGATTTCTTTAGACTTTCCCATGATGCTACACAAAGAAGCAGTGTGTTTCAGGTGTGTATTTAAATACATCCATTGGTGTGTCTCTAATTAACTCAGATGTTGCCAACAAACCTTACAGAAGCTTCCAAACACATGACATCATCATATGGACAGTCCAGAATTGTTTAAAGGCATAGTAATCTTAGTGTATGTAAACTTTTGAATATTGCAGAAAGTAATAAAAATGCCTTAAAACATTCTCTCTCATTATTCTGGCATTTGGCAAATAATAATAATAATGGTAATCCTAATTGACCAAAAACAGGAAAAGTTTATTATGATTCTGGTTTCAACTGTATATATATATATATATATATATATATACAACTCACAAAAAGTTAGAGATATTTGGCTTGTGGGTGAAATTTATGGATGAACCTAAAATTCACTCTAACCTTTACAGGTGAAGTTATTGTGACCTTCTGTAAACTTTTGAATGCACACTGTTTAATGTTTTAGTACTTTTTGCACAGCTGTTCTGTAACAAGGAGCTTAACGGCAAACTTCACAACAGGTGTTTGATCCATGAATCGCCCAAAAAATTTCCTGGTTCTATTAGAATTGGAATAAGAATTTAAACAGTCCTCCTCATCATGCCGTTCACATTTTGACATCATGAGACCAAGATGATCCCTAACAATTGATCAACAGAATCTCGCCATTGCAAGGCTTCAAGCAGGATGTTCTCAGATGTAAGTGGTCACTGAGCTTCACAGAGTGTCATCAGCAGGTTGCAATAGAGATACAGAGAGACTGGAAGAGTCACAGAAAGGCATAGAAGTGGATGTCCTTTGGCCACATCCCACACTGATGACTGTTTCATTGTGAACAATGCCCTGCGGAACCTTTAACAGTTAGGGCAACTAATTGTCATGTCAGCCTATTCAAAACAGTTTACATCAGCATGGTCTGTGTGGTAGACGACTTTCAAGGGTATCCGACCACAGACGTCGTCATCTGGCATGGGCCAGAGAGCATTTACACTGGGACCAGTGGGCCTCAGTGCTGTTTACTAATGAAAGTCGATTCACGCTGAGCAGAAATGATGGCCACCAATGATGTTGGAGACATCAAGGAGAGAGCTATGCATCAGCCGCTATTGTCACCAGAAAATCCTTTGGTGGTGGTGGTGTTACAGTGTGTCTAGTCAATACAGAACTGCACTACACCTTGTGAATGGTACAGTGACAAGCCCATACTACTTGAATAACATCATTAACCAGTCATTGTGCCTCTGCATGAACAACACAGGCCTAATTTTATCTTCAAGGATGACAATGCGCCAGCTCATCGAGGTCACATCATTAGGGAACGGCTTCTGGAGGCTGGGGTATCTCAAATGGTGGGGCCTGCACTTTCTTCAGACCTGAATCCCATTGAAAACCTGTGTAGAGGCTCATGTCACTGTGTAGAGGCTCGTAACTCTGTACCAGGGGACTAACTATCAGGGAAGCAAGGTGAGGTGCTTCGGGGCCCCGAGCTTAGAAGGGGCCCGGGAGCAGTAGCAGGGGTGTCAGCTTGACAAAGGCCTCATGGAGTAGGCTGAAACCTTGCCTTGGAATAAATTGGGTCATCGCCATTTAACTCAGGAGTGCTGCCTCTTCTCTGGGATCTATCTATATATATATATATATATATATATATATATAAACAGAACCTAGTTATGTCGCCAGTGGAGGCATTTAGTGGAAATTCCAATGCATAAAATGCATGTGAAATGAGAAACAGGCCTAAGACTATATAATGAATGTATGTGTGTATTTATACATTAAGCCCCATACCAATGATGCATAGGTGCATAGCTGTAATTGATGCTCAAGGACACATGACCAGTTTTTGAGACATTGACATTTTTTGGGGTGGTATGCACTACTTTTGTTAGCTTTTGTTTAATAAATTGTTTGAAATAAGGAAATCACCATTCCATGCTTCTACTTAAATGCCCTACTTTCATGATATAATATCACTGTAGCGTGAACTTTTTATGTTTTCTATAAATTTCACCCAAAAGCCAAATATTCCTAACTTTTTGTGAGTAGTATAAATTCTTTTATAAACTTCTAGTAGGAATAATAAAATAATCTCAATAAATTAGAATATAATAGAAAAGTTAATTTATGTCAGTAATTAAATTCAAAAAGTGAAATATATTATATTACATAAATTCATTACATACCAACGTGATCTTTCATGCGTTTATTATGTTGATGATTATGGCTATTAGAATATTGTGAAAAAGATTAATGTTGTAGACTCATAGTATCACACTCTAATCAGTGAATCAACGCAAAACACCTCCTAAGCCTTTAACCCCTTCCTGATATAGCGTTTATAGCTATTTTCCGTTCTTGCATTTTCTTTTTTTACTCCCTAGCTTCCCAAAGCTATAACTTCTTTTATTTTTTTTCTGTTCACATAGCCGTAAGAGGGCTTGTTTCTTGAGGGACAATTTACACTTTCTAACAGCACCATTTAATGTTGCAATAGATGTAGTGGAAAGCTAGAAAAAAATTCCAAATGTTATTGAATTGGAAAAAAATGCAATTCTGCCACAGTGTTCACTGTGTGGTAAAGTTGACCAGTTTCCTTAATTCTTTGTGTCAGTACGATACCTGATTTATATAATTTTTCTTGTTTTAGTACGAAAATAAATAAAAACTTTGGAAAAATGTATTAATATATTATAATATATTATAAATGGATAACTTTTTTATATTTAAGTCTATGGAGCTGAGTGAAGGCTTATTTTTTGCAGGACAATCTGTAGTTGTTATTGATACCATTTTATGGTGTGTATGACTTTTTGATCACTTTTTATTCAATTTTTGGGGAGAAGAAATGATGAAAAAATAGCGAATTGGCCATTTTGATATTTTTTCCATTATAACATTCACCATATCAGATAATTATTTTATATTTTAAAAGTACGGGCATTTTCAGAAGTGCCAATGCCTATGTTGTTTATTTTTGTGATTAATTATTTATATTTCTTTAAATTTATTTTAATGGGGAAAGGGGGTGATTTGAATTTTATATTTTTTTTTATATTTTTACTTGGTCCTCCAAGTGGACCCCAACATGCAATCATTAGATTGCAATTTGTATAAAGTAATGGAATTTTATCTATTACACTATACACAGACTGGTATATTACAACTCTGTGCTGCCACCTGCAATCCTGAATTGTAATATACAATTAATAATCCTATAAATTTAGTAAAAGGTCTGGCTTATTACAGCAACGGAACACTTTCTCCAATCTCAGCCAGGGGGAGGCTGCCCGGGAAGCACATGCTTCTGGGTTTTTAGCCTTTCAGATGCCGTGGTGACATTTAACCATGGCATGTTAAGGGTTAAATGTCCACGACTGGCATTATCCCTGGTTGATTGCTGTGTGAAACATGGCGATTGCTCCGCTCTGGAGCTGGCGCCATCTTTAAAGAGACAACATCTACAGTACACGTACGGTTGATGTCGGAAAGGGATTAAATGATCCCTCAGTCTGGTTCAGTAGGCTACACAATCATGGGGAATGGTGCTGACTTAACAGATGTCCAAAAGACAGTCATTAACACAAAAGGTCGCTGATAAAGAAGCTGGCTGTTCACAGATTGCTGTATCCAAGCATATTAATCTCTTAGTGATCAGCCTGTTTTGGGCCTTACTGACCAAGGTTTTTTTTCCTTTTTTCATCATCGAGTTCCAAGAGCTATACCTTTTTTTTATTTTTCCGTCTATATAGCTTTATGAGGGCTTGTTTTTTGTGGGACAAGTTGTAGTTTTTAATGGCGCCATTTTGGGGTACACACAACTTTCTGATTAACTTTTATTAACTCTTTCTGGGAAGGAAATGGAAAAAACTGCAATACTGCCACTGTGTTTTTCCATTATTATGAGTTTTTCCAACTTTTACGGCTTTAATTTTTTAGTATAAATAACATAATATCTTTATTCTATAGGTCAGTATGATATACAGTGATACCAAATACATATAGTTTTTTTTTTAACGTTTTACTACTTTTTTTGCAATAAAACCCCCCTTTTTTAAAAGAATAAATATTTTTGCATTGCATTGACCAAGACCCATAACTTTTTTTATTTTTCTTACTATGGAGTTGTGTGACAGGTTGATTTTTTGCGGCACAACTTGTATTTTTCAATGGTATCATTTTGGAGTAAGTGACACTTTTTGATTGCTTGTTATTACGTTTTTTCGGTGGCAACTAAGAATAAATTAGCAATTCATTTTTTTTATTTTGTTAACGGCATTCACCATAGGTGATGATTTACATGATATTTATTTATTCCGGGTTGTTACAGACGCGGCGATACCAAACATATGAAAACCATTTTTTTAATGAAAAAAAAAGCGTAATTTTTTTAATGACATTTTTTATTGAATAAATGTGTGTTTTTTTTTACTTTTTTACCACTTAATAGTCCCACAAGGGGACTATAACAGACAGTATTTTGATTGATTTCAAAATGCAATGCACTATCCCTATAGTGCATTGCATTTTAATGTCAGTGCTATTCTGACATTGACCAGCAGGCTGCGCCAGAGAGGTGCAGCTTGCTGGAAATTACTCAAGGCTGGTCTGGGGCCTACATCACACACAATTGCATTTGCGGGGTGCCGATGGGAGACTGAGGGAGTCCGCTCCCCCTGTCAGAACTTTACAACTGCGGGTGCCATTACGCATGGCATGTAAACCATTAAACAGCCCAGTTAGGCATTCCTTACAGTCCAGGCTGTTAGAGAAGGGCCGTGGCTCTCATGTGAAAGCCGGGCCTCCGCTCCCCGCTGCCCGGGGGTCCCTTGCAGAGCTTAGACTGGTCTGCCGTAAAAAAAAGCTGTGTCCCAGCCTAGGGCCCCTTAGTGACTGCCGTAAAAAGGCATATGGGTGGTCACTATGGGGTTAATAGAAAGTTGAGTGGAAGGAAAAAGTATGGTAGAAAAAGGTGTACAAGTAACAGGGATAACTGCAACCTTGAAAGGATTGTCAAGAAAAGGCCATTCAAGAATTTAGGGAGATTCACAATAAGTGTACTGCGGCTGGAGTCATTGGTTCAAGAGCCACCACACATAGAAGTATCCAGGACCTGGGCTACAACTGTCACATTCCTTGTGTCAAGTCACTCATGATTCAGAGACAATGTCAAAAGCATCTCACCTAGGCTAGGAGAAAAATGACTGGATTGTCGCTCGGTGGTCTAAAGTCCTGTCTTCAGATGAAAGTACATTTTCTAAATTACTTAATTTAAAAACGCTGCCTGCATCCACCTGAAAAAAGCTGTAAAGTCATGCCATATCTCACTTCTATCTAATTTGCAGTCCGCTGCCTGTTGTTAGGCTAGATCCATCTCTAGGAACAGAGACAGTTCACAGGAAATGGGAGCATATCAGGCTAGCCAGGCTTTGAGCCTGATAGAAGCACTTCCTCTTCATAGCTATTAAAGAGCAGAGAGGCTCCTGTGTGTCTGTAAGCCTGATCACTCGCTCCTTATTAGCTTTCTGGGCTCCCTATAATAAAAAAAATATAGTATGAAGCAAGGGAAGTGAGGTCACTGCACTAGAGTACTGGAAGATTTTCTCACAACCTATTGATTGTCAGAGAAATGCATCTAGCTGTGCAGCTGAAATAGGAAGTAATACTCATACTGTATATTTAGATGGATTCTCCCACTATTTATAAACAGTCTTTTAGACTGAAATAATCATTATATATTCAAAAAGTGTTATGACTACGACATGCGCAACCTCATAATACACCTCCAAAGCATAGGTTCTATCATTGCATAATGGCTATCTAAATGTGTTTTCATGTTTAATTATTGCTTACTGAATTGATGCTCTTGAAAACATGTTTCCAAAAGAGAACTATGGTTCTCTCTTTTTTATGTATAAGATCTGTATATCATATGTGTCATCAGTTCAACAATATTGTAAAATGTGAACACCGCTCAAACCTTTGCATTTAATCCTGATCTTTATTTTAAATAAACACAAAATTTACAAGGAAGTAATCTGGCTGAGGATGACATTAAGGAAGCCCAAAAATGACCTGCTCCTTCACAGTTATGATTCTACAATGAAGCACAGCCATTATGCAATTATACAGATATATGTTAAAACAGTATGTACAGTATAATAAAGATATTACCGTATGTTAGATATGACTTACAATTCAGATATAAAGTTAACTTTTTGATGATCATCCTAAAAGTCCACCAGCAATTTTCTTCACTCCCAAACCAATGTTTCCCTAAATAAAACAATTATCATTTTTTACTGTAATACATTTAAACAATTAAAGAATCCTAAATGTACATTGAGATCTGCTTACTAAAATGGCCAAGCTTATTCACCAATTAATTTTGAGATTTACTAAAAAACAAACCCTTTATATGTCAAATGGGTTCTCCAATGTGTCTTAAAGAGCTTCTAACATATTATAGGTCTGGACGAGCATTGCTTCTGTCCTTTTGTTGTTGTTTATTTTTTTGTTAAATATCTAGTTACCCTTTAAAATCTTTCAAAGCCCAACTGTAATGGCAATTGAAATCAAGTAACTCAGGGGAAGGGGGCATGGATGTATTGGTTATCATTTCTCACTGATGAGACGCAGCGGTGTTTGAAGACTTATTTTTCAGGTAATGTTCCATGGAAAATGTAAGCAAATTAGGAGGCTTGCCTATCACAAAAATATATATAATCAAGCCTAAACCCTCCTTTGTCAACATAGGTCAGAGTACCTTTCTTTACCAGACATTACAAGTCTGTGAATGGAATTATATTTTGACTATATGTGTTGACTACTTACCAAAGTGTTACCAAGGTTAGAGAGTGTTTTCCCCTGAATACAAAAAAGAATTCTTAAACACATATGCAGTATATGTAGCTACAGAGGTTAGTAATGTGCACTGGTTCTGTTACACAAATTGTTGCCGTCTTAATAAGTGTGCCCTCCTTAGCCAGATAGGGGCCTTCCAACTTTCAAATGCGGTGGCTAGAAATGGCTGTAATTGGGATGGCTATGTCTCCAGGGGCGGATGGGCCATAGCCCCTACAGGGATATTTCCCAGTGGGCTGATGCTCAGAGGGCCACCCAAGTCCTTCTCTCTGCCGCTGACCGGGTACAAAATGAGCTCTTAACAGTAATTAACGCTGTGAGAATCAGGTACTCATGTACCTGGCCAGCGACTGCGCAGCCCTCCTGAATTCAACTGCTGTGGCCCATACCTCATTTCCTAAGCCCCCTGCTCCATAGACAACTGGAAGAGGACAGAAGATGGTAGCTATTGAAGGCCACCACAGAGGGACAGCTTTTGGGGCAGTATATTGTTCTACACCGTGTTATTTGGTTCTGCTGGGATAGTATTTTGCACCATGTTATTGTTTACCCAGACTACTTATGTTGCCCTGCCTTCTGTTAACTTGGACCTGTCTATAAAATGGGACCACTTTTAGTTTTTTTTCCAGGGACACTTTAAGTTCCCAGTACGCCCCTGTATGTCTCCATAGCTCTCATAGAAGTGAATGAGAGCTAGGGAAGCAAAATAGTAAAGCAAGCTATGATTTCTTTCTCAACTAGGGTGCCTAAGGAAACAGCGCAGCTGACTGTGCTTGCTCTGTTTTTGTAGGTTCCTTCTATGGGATTTACAGAAACAGAGTAGCACAGCCTGCTGGGCTGCTATCTGGGGTGTAGCTACCATGTAAGTGGCTGCTATCGAGCCTGAACTCAGGAAGGGCCCTGGGAGGAGGGCAAATGGATTTATTTTCTGGACCCAGGGAGCAGTGAGTACAGTGCTCCTAGTCCTAGCACTGGTGTTACTCATCGCTCCTTGGTCTTCTCTAGGCACCTACTGTATGCTGCACTAAGTCCTGGGAGTGCACAGCTTCATTAAAGGATATAGTGTGCGTAGAAGCGCACTATGACCTGATGCTGTATGACGTCAGACACAGTGCTGCACGAAGAGCAGAGCAGAACACAGGAGAAGAGAAGTGAATATTATTTTTTTTGTCTAGTCTGAGGTCTGCATTAAAGTGATTGTCCAGCCATTATTTTGTTGAACTATCCTGAGATACCCGGGACCCCCACGGATCAGCTGTGAGACAAGGACGCGGTTCTCCATGTGAGCGCCGTTTCCACATCATTACACTATGTATCATTTCTAGTGGAGCGGTGGTGTGGTGTAATTATAAGCACTGAGACAAAGCGCAGTGTAGTGAAGAGTAAGAAGCGTTCGCATGGAGCGCCGTGTTCTCTTCAAACAGCTGATCGGCGGAGGTCCCAGGTTTCAGACCCTCGCCGATCAGATAGTGATAACCTATCCTGATAAAAGGTCATTAATATTAACTGCTGGACAACTACTTTAAGGGGAACAGGGGGAGGCATTAGTTATGTCACTGGCTACTATCATAACCCTAACGTCCTATGACCACCACATAAGTCTGAATGTCCAATATCAGACATGAATGACTAAGATGAAAATACCCCTTCACCTTGTAACTCCATGTGCCATGAGAACATACAGTACATAATTGAGACAAAAGTAAAACAGCGGCATTACACATAGTGTAATGAGTAAATCTTACCAGTAACTTGCATGCTATATTTAGCAGCTGACCTGTAATCTTTAAGTCATCCTTTAAGATATAAAAAAAAGATCAATATATTAATACAAGTATGCTTATAAGTGTTTAAAAAGTGTAACACGCTTTAGTCTTAAAAACTGTGACCACTCATATGACCACTTAGCCAATCACTAGCTAAGAAAGGTCACCGTTGTGGCTAGTGATTGGCTGAGCAGTCGCATTTTTGTCAAGCAGGACCATTAAGTAGAGACCAACCAGGGACTAGGGGACCAGGGAATGGGAGCAGCTGGGCACAGGAGTATGACTTTAAAAAAACAAAAAACATTCTGAACCTTTTTAAAAATACTTTACTGGCCATGACCCATTTTAGCCATTGTTGCTGGGGGACACGCCCCAATGGCACTCAATTCAGTGTCTGCATCAAATTGAAACAGCTGAACGCTGCAATTTATTGTTTCCTTTAGCCCCACAGAAATTGAATGGAGCAGCAGGAGTAGAAGGGGAAAAATACTTTCCTAATTCAGCTGCCTATGTACTATAATGGTGGTCTATCGGTTTTCAGTCATGGTGTCCATCTTCTTACAAGAAAAAATTGTTTATGTGATGAAGGAGCCAAAAGGAGCCCTGGACACAGATGTGTACACACTTTTAGGTGTGCCTTTCAATATACGTAAGCAAGAAAATTCACATTTACTGACAGCAAACAGAGATAATAAAAATGGTGAGGGCACACAGAAAAGTATTTAAATAATTCTATATTAAGAAATGAGAAGCAAGAAATGTAAGACTACAAAATGATATTAATCTAAAAGTTACCGCAATTCTGAGAATTTCATAGACTAGTTGGTCAGCAATCTTCCCTGCATCATCAGTAATGTGTTCCTAAACAAATACAATTGTCCAATTAATTATTGAAATATCAAACATTTATAAAGTTAAAAAGATTGCCCAAGATAATAAAAAATCTCAGAAAAGCACCCTGAATGGCCTAAAATAAAAAAGGATGCTGAGGACAGTAACTGGCTGAAGCAGTGACATGCCATACGCCACACAGAATGTAACAGTGACATGCACAGTGTTTAACATGTGACCATTGCAGCCACGCTCCATCGTCAGTGGTAGATTGCTGAGGACAGTATTTGGCTGTAGCAGTCATGTGCCAGTATACAGCATAGGCCCCGGTGGTCTTTTTTCACTGTCGGTATCCTTTTTTGCTATTTTTTTTCCTGTACAGTGCCGTGTCACTTTCTTTCTTTGTAGAAATGTATGAAAAGTATTCACCTTTCATTCTGTGGCTCTGACAGTTGTCTTTTTTTTGTTATTAAATGAGCACTTGATTAATACTTGGTTAACCACTGCATCTTTAATGACTAATAAAAACTTCTACTGACCCCTACTCTCTGCCAAGTAAAACAATTAGCAAACAATAGCTCCAGCATTCGCCAGTATGGTAGTTATTTTCTAATGTGATCTAAGTTTGATATTTAGAATTCTCATTTTACATTCCCTGTGATTCTGGAGAACATCAATCTGGCAGTGGTTTGGTCTACAGATCTGATAAGCTGTCTGTTCCTGCTCTCAGCTATGTCTGTATTTCTACAGTTTCGCTGCCAGAGAGTCATCACCTACAGTATTCCTCGAGGGTCATAACCTACAAGTCCCATACAGTTGTGTCAAAACCTCCATGTTGAAGTCCCTGTAGAGGTCTCTAGTGAAGTCCAGGCTGAGGATTATTAGACTCCATGCTTTGGTGGTTGCCAATCTTCAGTGGATCATCTTTAGCATCAAAGGCTCTGAAATGCTAAACTTTGTGCTCTTATTTCACATTGTTGCTTGAATTTTTCTGATTAGGTGATATGAGTCATGGAAAAATTCACAAGTATCACTGAAAAGATAATTTTCGTGTTGCAAAAATCTATCTCCTATGAAGAAAATTCAAATTTCTTGATGCTACTGTTTAACATATCATTTGATTACCAGAATATTCTTTGTGTTCAGAACCTCATCGAGTGAACAGCCAACATCTTTCTGGAAAACATTAACATCAGTTAATAATAAAGTTGACTCAAGCTTTACAAAAAAAGTTTGGTTCCACCTATATCATGCTAGTAAGTGTAAATGTTGCCACTAAACATCTCCCAAAGTGTCAAAAAGGGGACTGAAAGAAAACACTTCTTGATGCTGTAGATTCCTGGTCTATCTCATGACATAACTTAAAGTGGTTGCTAGGATTAAGATATTGATTATTTATCCATGGGATCCTACAATATCAGATCAGTGGGGTCCAACACCTGTCACCCCATTGAACAACTGATTTTGGGACTTAAGACAGTGAATGGAGCCAAAAGCATATAGTTCCCTATACTGTGTACTCCCCTGCAGCTTTGCTCCTTGAATATGAGCTCAGTGTTTCTAGCTCCATACAGTGCTTTAATTCTTGCAACCAACCATGGCTCTCAAAATCAGTTGATTGACAGGACTCTTAGATGGCCTACGAATACGTCATAAATATATTAATCCTGGAAAAACCCCTTTAGCTGGTGAGCAGCTCTCCACAGAACTAGCATGTTTTTTTCAGCCCCTACCTTAGCATAACCCTCTTAAATTTGAATTTAAAGAGATATTCCCACCTGGGACATTTATGGCATATTGATTAGATAAGTTTTAAATGTCCACTAGGTGTGGGTCATAACTCTTGTACCCACACTCCATTCACTACTATGGGACTTTCAAAAAATAGCTAACTGTACTCACTTGGCTATTTTAGGATGTCCCATAGCAGGCAGGGGCCTGTTCATGAGATAAAAATAGGTCCCAGAGATGGGACCCACACCTATCAGACATTAAGCATACAGCTACACGGCGAGTTGGGCCACAATAGCTGTAAGTATTGCAGTGTAAGGTATTGCAGTGTAACTCACCTGCCATAGGAATGAATGGCATGACTTCCAAAATTGCTGTCACCCCAACACTGCTGGATTATTGGGATTTCTGTGTTGCGCTTTGACCACATTCATTCTCATGGCAGGCCAGCTATAGTCCAATACTTTGGCGAACTACGTGTATAGCGGCCAAGATCGTTGTGTAGCTCATCACTTATGGAATATTCTACAGTATATACAGCAGGGGCGGACTGAGAACCCTCAGGGCCCCCGGGCAAAATAAATCAAGGGCCCCCTTCCAGGCCCAACCCATGCCCTACCTCCAGCCACGCCCATGTTATACCTCCAGCCACACCTATATCCCGCCTCCACTACCTGGTCACACCGCCATCGTTATGCCTCTGATCCCATCACTACAGAAATACAGGGCACTTACCTATTACGTCCAGTGACGTCTCCTTTGATGTATATGTTTTCTGTCCTCATCTTCTCCTTTCAGACCTTCAGACCAGACCGCCATGTTGTCGCCATTTTCCATCTCTGCAGTTTAACAAAAAAAAATCTTAGTTTACTACTTTTCCATTATCCTCCCATCTTCTGGACAAATCATCCTACTACCCCCAATACTACACTGCAGAAACAGATAATACCCCTGGTAATACTAGTACCACACAGGGCCCCCCATATAAAATACCCATTCTTTGTGGCCTCAGTAGAAGCCCCCATAGTGCCCCATAATAATGTGCCAGTAACACGTGCCTCTCCATGCCACCACATGTGCCAGTAATTAGTGCCTCTCTTGTTCCTCTTCCCCATGTGCCAGTAATAAGTGCCTCTTTTGTGCTTCCCCCCATGTGCCAGTAGCTCCCCCTTATTATGTGCTAGTAGCCCCCCCCCATATGTGCCAGTAGTCCCCCCTTATGTGCCTGTAGCCCTCCTTACATGCCAGTAGTCCCTCTTATGTGCCAGTAGTCCACTTATGTGCTAGTAGCCCCCCTTATGTGCCATTAGTCCCCCCTTATGTGCTAGTAGCCGCCCCCCCCCCTTATGTGCCAGTAGCTGCCTCCCCTTATGTGCCAGTAGCTGTCTCCTCTTATGTGCCAATAGCCCCCCTTATGTGCCATTAGTCCCCCCTTATGTGCCATAAGTCCCCCCTTATGTGCCAGTAGTCCCCTTATGTGCCAGTAGCCTGTCCCCCCTTATGTGCCAGTAGCTGTCCCCCTTATGTGCCAGTAGCAGCCCCCTTAAGTGCCAGTAGTCCCCCCTTATGTGCCAGTAGCCCCCCTTAAGTGCCAGAAGTCCCCCCTTATGTGTCATTAGGCCCCCCTCATGTGCCATTAGTCCCCCCTTATGTGCCATTAGTCCCCACTTATGTGCCAGTAGTCCCCTTATGTGCCAGTAGCCGTCCCCTCTTATGTGCCAGTAGCCGTCCCCCCTTATGCGCCAGTAGCTTTCCCCCTTATGTGCCAGTAGAAGCCCCCTTAAGTGCCAGTAGCCCCAAGAAAAAAAAAAAGAACACTTATACTTACCTCCAGCGATGCGATGCGATGCGAGCCTCTTCCGGCCTGTGTCTCAAGCTGTACCGCTCCGGCGGCGCGATGACATCATCGCGCCGCCTGCAACGGCCTCTGATAGGCTGCCAGCACTAGGACGGCAGCCTATCAAAGGAACATGCCTCTCCCTCCTCTGCCGCTGCACAATACTGATGACTATGGAGATGAGCGCAATGGAAGCGCTCATCTCCTGATGTCCCCTGCCGCCGCGTATGCCCTGGGGGCGGGCCCCCTACTGGCCATGGGCCCTCGGTCCATGCCCGAGTGCCCTAATGGTCAGTCTGCCCCTGATATACAGTATGTATATGCAGTAAATGTCCCAAATGAGAACCCTTTTAATGTTAAGTCCTTTAACCCTCTCCTCCACGCCAAGAAAAATATCCTCTCCCAACCATCTTGCTGTACAAAGAAACTAAACTTAGTTAATAAAACATGTTAGGTTCCTCCATCATAGTTTGATGCAGTTTTGGATTTATTTATCCTAAAGTGAAAAAAGCATACTGGAACTGCTTCTACATCTTCTCCTTTCTGTAGCACCTTCAAAAAAGGTTGTACAAATGTGGCCTTTAAATTGTACCATTTGAAAGCAAGACTAAGACAACATGTAATGTATTTTTCGCGTTATGACACACTTTTTCCTCCTCTAAAGTGGGGGGAAAATGTCAATGCATCTGATCAAAGGTTCGATATGGGTGGTCTAACATGGAAGTCTGATGGAGGTCTCACCTGAGGTTTGACATGGGGGTAAGATCTGAGGTTTGATGGGGGTCTGATCTGAGGATCTGAAATAGGTGTCTGATCTGAGGATCTGATATGGGTGTCTGATCTGAGGTCTGATATGGGGTTCTGATCTGAGGATCTGATATGGGGTTCTGATCTGAGGATCTGATATGGGGTTCTGATCTGAGGATCTGATATGGGGTTCTGATCTGAGGATCTGATTTGGGGTTATGATCTGAGGATCTGATATGGGGTTCTTATCTGAGGATCTGATGTGGGGGTCTGATCTAAGGATCTGATGTGCGGGTCTGATCTGAGGTCTGATATGGGGGATCTGATTTGAGGTCTGATGAAAAATATTATTTTCTTATTTTTCTCCTCTAAAAGCTAGGTGCAAAAAATATGGTAAATTGTGTAACCAGCAATACTTACAAGGGCAATATTCAGCTGTCCCAGAAATTCTTTATATATGGCCTCATTGTGCTCATCCTGTAAGACGTCATAATATGTAAAACATTTTGAGAATTATATGACAGATAAAATTGGTCACCGATTCTGTCCTCAATCCTATTTATTAACATTTCCTTCCTGAGTTTCGGCAGAAAACAGGCTGCCGGAGGTCACTGGATCTGGCATTGCCGGTAGTTAAAGCGATATCTGCTGGCCCAATTGACTATGATGGGGTCCAGCAGAGAGCTAGCCGCTACCTGGTAATATGCCGAGATTCACCTGGACAAAAATCGGTGAGTGCAAATTTGTCAGGTAGTTGCTGGATCTCGACTGTAACAGCCCACCAGTACTCATAATGTTAATGTAAAAAAAAGCCCTACACTGAGCCATGGCAGCACGATGGCTCAGTAGTTAATACTGCTGCCTTTCAACGCAGCGGTCCTGGTTTTGGCCGCATATGGCAGCTGCAGTGTGGAAACCTAAATTTGTCAGTATGTATAGTATACAAAAGAGATAGACATAGAAAAATGAGGTTAGACACCAAAGTAAAATGTAACTTTTTTTTATATACCGGTAAAAATAATATATAGTGTGCCTTATCAATAAAATAGACCCATAAATTTGGGATGGGCACCACCAATATAACTGGCATTGGATACAAAATGTGTGCTGTACTGCATGTAAAGGACGGAAAAAGACCAAGAAGAGAAGAATAATACATGCAATACTAGAGACACACACAATTAAAAATATACAAATTTCGGGGAGGGGCGTGGCTTGGCCGTCCACCATGATGGCCGCATAGAAGAAGAGCTCCGCCGCCTTACTAATAGACAGGAGCCCCACTAGCCCGGTGCCTGTCTCCTATGGGGAAAACGCTGCCCTCTAAACGTCCCAGAGGTAGCCCGGCACCTAAATCGCAGTCCCAGAAGATCACCTCCTACCTCTCTAGCTGCGTGGAGGACCCGATCGCTTCCCGGGGTCTGAAGCAGGACGTGCAAGCAGGCTTCATTACAGGAGGTGAGCGGCACAATCCCCCGCTGCTGCAGTGCATGGAGCGCAGCGCGAACCCCTGAGTTCCAGCCTCACCACTCACAGCCGTACCGCCGATCAGGAGACACCATGCACCGATAGTCTGCCTCCAGCCATGCTATAAGGCCAGATATGCCACCCAAGATGGCGGCCAAACGCCCTAATCCCCAGGCTACTCCATCATAGCGCAGAAGGGAGTGGGCTGACCCCTCTGATGACCCTCCAGAACCCACACGACCCAGGGGGACCCAAGAGGGGGATGATAACCCCTGGGAATCGCTGTCTGACATAACTGAGGATATTGAAGATGGCTCCATACAGTCCTCAGCAGCCATACAGAAATCTTTCCAGCACCTCCCCACCAAGGAGGTCTTCAAGGCCCTCATAAAGGAGGCGAGGAATATCTGCAAAACTGAAATTTCATCCTTGCGCCAGGATTTTCAGCAGATCACGGATCGAGTGGACACTTTGGAATCAGAACATGATGTAACCCGTAAATACATTGCTCATCTTCAATCTACTATATCACACTGCTCTCAGGCTGTTCGAGACAACACCAGACACTTGGAGGACCTTGATAATAGAGGTCGCAGGCATAATATCAGAGTGAGAGGCCTGCCTGAACCAGAGTCTTAGGTAAACCTGCATGAGATTCTGAATGATTTATTTAACACCTTACTGGGGTCTCCTAATGTGAGATTGTGAAACAGCCATTTCTACATAATGTTTATACTGAAACTGTCATTTGGCATTCCGGGCACTAGAGGCCACTGTTCTTCAGCCACAGCCAGCACACTCTGGGATTTGGATATGCAAAACAGATACTGGCAGAGACTGTGTGTGTGCCAGTCAGGGCAGGAAGTGACGATCTGATATGGTGGAAGGATTATGCTGTGAGGAACTGAATCCGATTCCATCCTGGATTGCAGATGGCCGGCAGTTAATGGACACTCAAAAGAAGGAGAGTAACTGTTATATCCTGATTGAATCCAGCTCTTTTGGAAGGGTGGTGGTCCCAGGAAGATCAGTTCAGTGTGTGTATAGAAGGCCTCACCATCAAGCTAGGCTGCACGGTTGCTGAGAGATCAGTGGCCATCACTGGTAGGCTGCATCCTCGGGCCCAGAACGGACACAGGTCAGGGCACCCGATTACGGATTGCAATATATTATGTGGCGCCTGAAGTAACAGAGACTAGCCTAGGCCCTTGCATTAGTCAGTTAGTTAGGAATATATAGTTTTGCTAGGCTTTTCTGTACGGGACTGCAGAGCAGTTATTTACTTGCAGGCTCTGCTGTGCCCCTCCATAGGGCAGGGACATTGACTGTGGGTCTGGGATATAGTGTTTTTCTTTGCATGTTTGCATTGTTCTGGTCATGTTTGTGATATTACTTTTTGCATAAGTAAAGTTTCTGTTCCTGCATATTAAGCTGGTGTCAGTGTCGCTTTTCTGGTCTGTGACTTCGCTGTATCCTGGGGAGCCCACCCCGGTACATGGCTTACACTAACTCACATGTGATCAAGCTAGATGTCCACGCGGTCCCGAGATGTTATATGCTGTGTTACGGACTTCCAACTTAAAGAATCTATTATGGCGAAGACCTGTTCAATGCGATCTATAGAATTCCACGGTGCCCAGGTGCAACTATATCAAGATCTATCATGGCTGACTTTACAAAAACGGAGGCTATTGCAACCTCTCCTAGCCTTCTTGAGAAATCAAAAAATTCCATATCGCTGGGGATATTTGCTTGCATTTATTGCTAATAAAAATGGACGGGCCATATCCTTGAGGTCTCACGAGGACTTGTCTTCCTTTTGCACCACATTGGGAGTTACAGTCCCCCCTATAGACGACTGGGAGATCCCGGAACCTCTGCTGGCGCCCCCTCCAGTCTGGAACCAGATGAAAACCAAGCATTGCCGTTCTCCACCACGAGAGGACCTGAGGAGATCCGCTTCGAGAGATGAACCTACCTGATGTTCTTCTGGGTGGTATTGTACTGCCCGTCTCCTTCACTTTTCGCTGATCTGATTGGCGGCTAATGTTCTACTTGTCATTTCTATTGGTATACCGTTCTGGTAAACCGACATATTGAGTTGTCACACATCCTGACACCTCTATTTGGTTCTAAAAACGTGCTGTTTTTACTTCCTTTTTGGTGGTCATGTCCAACCACGCTTCCCTAAGGGGGATTGTTTTTTTTGCCCTCTTCCTCTCCCTTTTTCCCAAGGGATCTGTGGAGATGAGACAGGGTGGTACTGAGTAATTTAGATTTCTTCTGAATACTCCCGCCTGGACGTTGACGTCCAATGTTTGGATCATTACAGATCGCTTTTCTTTTTGTTTTTGTTGTGACAGTCCTATGTGTCTCCCTATACCCTCTTGTGTCTTCCCTTGCTTTGACAGGTTGGTGCACGTATTAATGCTGACTGTTCTTTATTATGGCCTGTCAGCCAGAATACCTGGATTGGGTTTTCCTGGAGGACCTCCCTCTGCACTCAAAATAGTAAACATATGGCCCACCCATTGGTTTTTACCATGATTAAATTTATGTCGTTAAACGTCAAAGGCCTGAACTCCAATGTTAAAAGGAGACTGGACTTGACGGAATGCCGTTCTCAGAGGGCTGAGGTGGTCTTCCTCCAGGAGACGCATTTTGATGCCTCGGGAACGTTTAAGTTTGCATCAGGGTAATTTCCAAGAGCATATACGTCGTCTAGTGACAGGAAAAAAGCTGAGGTAGCCATTCTCCTTTCTGCCCAATGTCCTCTCCAGGTGGTTTCGCAGGTTTCTGACCCGCACGGTCGGTATATTATCTTACAAGCAACTCTGCATGGTAACCCTGTGGTCCTTTGTAATCTGTATGCCCCGAACTCTAAACAAATAACTTTTCTCACTAAGGTGTTCACCAAGGTAACTCGCCTACTGCCTGCAGCACTTATTGTGGGAGGCGATTATAATGTCTCTTTCTCTGAGACATTGGACGGACAATCAATTGCAGGAAAGCCCCCTTCCCCGGAGCAGGGTAGACTCTCACGCCTCTTTAGACGCTTAGTCAGACGGTTTGTGCTATATGACCTATGGCGTGTGAACTTCCCTACGGCTAAGACATTTACCTTTTGCTCACACCCACATAGTACACGTTCCCGCATTGACTATTTTTTGGGGAATATTCCCACCCTGCGCTTGATAAAGGATGCTGACATAGGTTCCATTACGTGGTCAGACCACTCACTGATTTTTTTAAGTCTTTCAACTAAACATTCATTCACCAAGGTTTGTCATTGGCGACTAAATGAAAGTCTTCTCTCTAACCCTATGCCTTGACAGGAACTACAAGACAGTCTATCAGAATACTTTCGCACTAATCATCAATCAGTCTCCTCTGTGTCTACCCTCTGGGAGGCACATAAGGCTGTTTTCAGGGGCAACTGTATAGCTATTAGCTCTAAATTGAAAAAGGATAGGAATTTGTAATACGACATTCTGAAGACTGACTTGGAATGCTTGGAGAGACAGCTGGGCTCACGCAAATCTCGTCACCTTTTGCGACGTATTGTTGTGCTGAGAGCTAGGTTGAGAGACCTGGCACTAGCAAAAACTAACAAATTGTTATTATATTCCAGGCAACGCTATTATGCCTGGGGTAATAAATCCCAGGGCAGACACAAAAGCAGAGAAAAAAGGTTTGTCCCTTTTGGTGGCGCCACAGTTGCTCAGTTAGAAGTATGTAGTATAAGGTTTACTGTTTAGGAAAAAAAGAAGTTATTCTCGTGTGTGAGCTATGCTCTACACACATTCGTTTTTTCCATAAAAGATTTTTTGTATAAAACCAATGTCATCAGATAAAACATATAAAATAAGTAAAATATGAGTAAACTTACTTTCATTCAATGTCAAACTAATGTCATCAGACAAAACATATATAATATGTAAAATATCTAATAAATCCCACACACTTTTGGTGAAACAGCTGCGGGACTCCAATCTGACTGGCGGGCCTACATGCTTGCGGCAGGACGACGGAACTATCACTTATGACCCTAACAAAATTGTGACTCTCTTTCAAAAGTTCTACGAGCGTCTCTACTCCATTTCTCAGCAAATCCCCACTGACCCACTAAAACAACAAGAGCTGTTTTCTTCCTTCCTTAGACGTTGTCACCTGCCCGGGTTAACCCGGGAACTCTCAGCCACCCTCAATACCCTGATTACGGCCGAGAAAATTCTTCAGGTGGTGAAGAACCTTCCTAACAGGAAGTCTCCTGGCCCAGATGGACTTCCATACCTCTATTATAAGACTTACATAGATACTCTACTTCCCTACATGGTTGAGATATTGAACTCTTTCTTGGGGGGCTCTCGTATACCAAACACAATGTTGCAATCCTTCATCACACTTATTCCAAAACCAGAAAAAGATCATATGGATTGCTCTAATTATCGTCCTATAGCCTTGCTTAATTCTGACTTGAAAATATTTACGAAACTCCTGGCGAACAGACTTGCTAGTGTTTTTCCAAGCCTGATCCATAAAGACCAAGTGGGTTTTGTGCTCAATCGCCAGGGAGGCGATAACACAAGACTGGTTATAGACTTGATCGACATTCTTAATAGAGGGAAACAGGGGGCGCTCATATTATGTCTAGATGCAGAAAAGGCCTTTGATCGCCTGAGCTGGCCTTTTATGTTTTCCACATTGCGATTTTTTGGTATAGGGGGGCCTTTTCTGACTGCCGTCCAGGCTCTTTATACACACCCGACAGCCCTTGTAAAAACGATACATGCCCAATCTGACGTTATACCTATACATAACGGAACCCGCCAAGGCTGCACGCTATCCCCTTTGCTCTTTATATTATGAATAGAACTTCTACCAGCAATGATAAGGGCCCATCCTGACATTCAGGGAATTAAAGTCAATAAGGTAATAGTCAAACTATCGCTCTTTGCGGATGACATACTTCTTACCCTGACGAATCTACCTGTATCCCTGCCGAACCTATTTCAGACACTCCGGGATTATGGCAGATTATCTGGCTATAAGATCAACACGTCTAAAACAGAGGCTTTACCCATCAATATCCCAGTGAATGAGCTAAATGCTTTTCAAAGCAGCTTTCGTTTCAACTGGACTGATACCACCCTTAAGTACCTAGGAGTGAAACTAACTAAAAACATATGCAACCCTTTATACCTACAACTTTCTACCCCTGTTTAGGGAACTTAATTCACTCATGGCTAAATGGATGTCCCTGCCGATCTCTCTCCTGGGGCGCATTGCTGCTGTGAAAATGACCCTCTTGCCCAAATTGTTATATGTGATGGAAACCGTCCCAGTACATATTCCTAAAAAAGAATTGAGAGCCTTACAATCCTCCACCCTTAGATTTGTCTGGAATGGCAAGAGACATAGGATATCTTGCAGTACCCTTACAGCCCTTAGGTCGCAGGGGGTACTTGGACTTCCTGACGTGACCAAGTATTAGTGTTGAGCGAACAGTTCGAAAATCGTTCGGGTCCGTACCGAATTTTGGGGTGTCCGTGACACGGACCCGAACCCGGACATTTTCAAAAAAGTTCGGGTTCGGGTCCGGTGTTCGTCGATTACTTCCCGCTTTCTGAAGGGCTGCACGGCAGCCAATCAGCTAGCGTTTTACTTCTTGCCCTAAGAGCCCATCACAGCCATGCCTACTAATGGCATGGCTGTGATTGGCCAAGTGCAGCATGTGACCCAGCCTCTATTTAAGCTGGAGTCACGTAGCGCCGCACGTCACACTGCTCTGACTAGTGTAGGGAGAGGATGCAGCTTCTGTGAGGGCGAGATAGGCAGGGATAAAGAAGTGATTGAATGATCTACCTTTCTACACCTGTGCATCAGAAGAACTCAGCTGAGCTGTTCACTGAAAGTCACTATTTTGTTGAGACTGGCCAGAGTGATTTTTACTGGCACATGTAACTGGGCTGACCGGCGGTGGCCATTTTGGGACTTGTGGTGCGCCAGCACAAGCTGCCACAGAGTCTAAACCAAAGCTCCAAAGAAGTGTAAAATCTACACCTGTGAATCAGAACAACAGCGATTCAGCTGCTCAGTCAAAGTCTATTCTTTTTCTGGATGGGCAGACCGTTTTCTGGCACATGTTACTGGGCTGATAGGCGGCAGCCATTTTGGGACTTGTGGTTCTACAGCAAAAGCTGCCACAACGTCCATTAATCTCAGGTAATACTCAATTTTTTCATAGATATACTACATCAGGGGTTTGGCTGTGCTTGTGTCACCCATACTAACTGCAAAGATATTTAATATATCAATGGTGAAACTGAAAGTAACCCACTTGGATAGCAAATCCCATGAATGTGCTGTTCCAGCTAGGCTAGCCAGTGCCACTACAGCCAGCCAAGTCCAATACTGTCAGCCAGAAATTTTTTTTTTTTTTATGTGCCAGAAATATAAATTAGAAAAAGCTTTCACCGTAATAATAAAATTATTCTGGTGTTAGACCAGAAGAAGCACTCCAGTCGTAATTAATACTGTAAAAAGGCTTAGGCAATATTTCTCCCAGTGTGGGAAATTTATCTAGCAAAACTAGCATTTTTAAAATTCGGGTGTTCTGAAATACCAGCAGTTTTCTTGTAACTAATACCGCCAAAAGGCATTATTGTCCAGTGTTGTAATTTTGGTGAAAAAAAGGCCAATTTAATCAATCTGGTGTTTGGTAGACCAAAAACACTAGGCCTCACGTTTTTACTCCTGTAAAAAGGAATTATATCTCCCCGTGTGGGAACCTATGTACCCAAACTAGCATTTTAAAACTTCAGATGTCCTATTTGCAGCAGTATTCTTGTAAATAATACCGCCAAAAGGCATTATTGTCCAGTGTTGTAATTTTGGTGAAAAAAAGGCCAATTTAATCAATCTGGTGTTTGGTAGACCAAAAACACTAGGCCTCACGTTTTTACTCCTGTAAAAGGAATTATATCTCCCGTGTGGGAATCTATGTACCAAAACTAGCATTTTAAAAATTCTGGTGTCCACTTTGCAGCAGTTTTCTTGTAAATAATACCGCCAAAAGGCATTATTGTCCAGTGTTGTAATTTTGCTGAAAAAAGGCCAATTTAATCAATCTGGTGTTTGGTAGACCAAAAACACTAGGCCTCACGTTTTTACTCCTGTAAAAGGAATTATATCTCCCGTGTGGGAATCTATGTACCAAAACTAGCATATTAAAAATTCTGGTGTCCACTTTGCAGCAGTTTTCTTGTAAATAATACCGCCAAAAGGCATTATTGTCCAGTGTTGTAATTTTGCTGAAAAAAGGCCAATTTAATCAATCTGGTGTTTGTTAGACCAGAAACACTAGGCCTCACGTTTTTACTCCTGTAAAAGGAATTATATCTCCCGTGTGGGAATCTATGTACCAAAACTAGCATTTTAAAACTTCAGATGTCCTATTTGCAGCAGTATTCTTGTAAATAATACCGCCAAAAGGCATTATTGTCCAGTGTTGTAATTTTGGTGAAAAAAGGCCAATTTAATCAATCTGGTGTTTGTTAGACCAGAAACACTAGGCCTCACGTTTTTACTCCTGTAAAAGGAATTATATCTCCCCGTGTGGGAATCTATGTACCAAAACTATCATTTTAAAAATTCTGATGTCCACTTTGCAGCAGTTTTCTTGTAAATAATACCGCTAAAAGGCATTATTGTCCAGTGTTGTACTTTTGCTGAAAAAAGGCCAATTTAATCAATCTGGTGTTTGTTAGACCAGAAACACTAGGCCTCACGTTTTTACTCCTGTAAAAGGAATTATATCTCCCGTGTGGGAAACTATGTACCAAAACTAGCATTTTAAAAATTCTGATGTCCAATTTGCAGCAGTTTTCTTGTAAATAATACCGCCAAAAGGCATTATTGTCCAGTGTTGTAATTTTGCTGAAAAAAGGCCAATTTAATCAATCTGGTGTTTGTTAGACCAAAAACACTAGGCCTCACGTTTTTACTCCTGTAAAAGGAATTATATCTCCCCGTGTGGGAATCTATGTACCAAAACTAGCATTTTAAAAATTCTGGTGTCCAATTTGCAGCAGTTTTCTTGTAATTAATACCGGAAAAGGAATTATATCTTCCAGTGTGGGAATTTTGGGGCTAAAAATAATATATTTTATTGTGGTGCGAGTTGAATCGCAACAATGAGGAAACATTCTATTAAGGGACGAGGACGCGGTCGTGGTGGTGTCCGTGGAGCCTCTGTTGCTGGCAGAGGACGTGGCCGCTCGGCCTCAGGCGCACAAAGTAGTGAACCAACTCCCTCAAGTAGCCGGCAGAATTTACAGCGATATTTGGTGGGGCCCAATGCCGTTATGAGGATGGTAAGGCCTGAGCAGGTACAGGCATTAGTCGATTGGGTGGCCGACAGTGCTTCCAGCACGTTCACCACATTGTCTTCCGCCCAGTCTTCTGCGGAAAGCGCACAGGTGGCACCTGAAAACCAAGCCCATCAGTCTGTCACATCACCCCCATGCATATCAGGGAAACTGGCTGAGCCTCAAGTTATGCAGCAGTCTCTTATTCTGTTTGAAGACTCTGCTCCCACGGTTTTCCAGGGGCGTCCACCTAGCCCTTCCCCAGCGGTGGAAGACATTCCATGCACTGACGCACAACCACTTATGTATCCAGATGATGAGGACATGGGAATACCACCACAGCAGAGTGACCGAGTGTCTGATGATGACGAAACACAGGTGCCCACTGCCGCGTCTTATTGCAGTGTGCAGACTGAACAGGAGGAGGTCAGGGAGGAAGACTGGGTGGAAGACGATGCAGAGGACGATGAGGTCTTAGACCCCACATGGACTGAAGGTCGTGCCGCTGACTTAAATAGTTCAGAGGAAGAGGCAGTGGTGAGACCGAGACAACAGCGAAGCCAAAGAGGGAGCAGGGGGCAAAAGCAGAACAGCCGCCGTCCAGAGAGTTTGCCTGCTATTGGCCAGCGCCAACAGGGACCCAGCACCCCAAAGGCATCTTCAAGGAGTTCCCTGGCATGGCACTTCTTCAAACAATGTGCTGAGGACAAGACCAGAGTGGTTTGCACGCTGTGCCATCAGACCCTGAGGCGAGGCATTAACGTTCTTAACCTGAGCACCACCTGCATGATCAGGCATCTACATGCAAAGCATGAACTGCAGTGGAGTACACACCTTAAAAACAAGGAACCCGCTCAGGCTCCCCTGCTCCTCTACCGCTGCTGCCTCGGCTTCCGCCTCGAGAGGAATGTTGCCACCTGCCGAGCAGCAAACAGAGGATGTGCCACCGACACCACCACCACCACCGTCACCTAGCGTCTCCACTATTTCACACAGCAGCGCTCAGCTCTCCATCTCTCAAACCTTTGAGAGGAAGCGCAAATTCCCACCTAGTCACCCTCGAGCCCTTGGCCTGAATGCCAGCATTTCTAAACTACTGGCCTTTGAAATGCTGTCATTCCGGCTGGTGGACACAGACAGCTTCAAACAGCTGATGGCCATGGCTGTCCGCCAGTATGTGGTTCCCAGCCGCCACTACTTCTCCAAGACAGCCGTGCCTTCACTGCACATGCAAGTGTCCGATAAAATCAAGTGTGCACTGCGCAACGCCATTTGTGGCAAGGTCCACCTAACCACAGATACGTGGACCAGTAAGCACGGCCAGGGACGCTATATCTCCCTAACTGCACACTGGGTAAATGTAGTGGCGGGTGGGCCCCAGGCGGAGAGTTCCTTGGAGCACGTCCTTCCGCCGCCAAGGATCACAGGGCATCATTCTTTGCCTCCTGTAGCCTCCTCCCCCTACTCGGCTTCCTCCTCCTCCTCCTCTGCTTCCACCAGCTCATCCAGTCAGCCACACACCTTCACCACCAACTTCAGCACAGCCCGGTAAACGTCAGCAGGCCATTCTGAAACTCATATGTTTGGGGGACAGGCCCCACACCGCGCAGGAGTTGTGGCGGGGTATTGAACAACAGACCGACCAGTGGTTGCTGCCGGTGGGCCTCAAGCCCGGCCTGGTGGTGTGCGATAATGGGCGAAATCTCGTGGCAGCTCTGGGACTAGCCGGTTTGACGCACATCCCTTGCCTGGCGCATGTGCTGAATTTGGTGGTGCAAAAGTTCATTCACAACTACCCAGACATGTCAGAGCTGCTGCATAAAGTGCGGGCCGTCTGTGCGCGCTCCGGCGTTCACATCCTGCCGCTGCTCGCCTGTCAGCGCTACAGCGGAACTTCGGCCTTCCCGCTCACCGCCTAATATGTGACGTGCCCACCCGGTGGAACTCCACCTTGCACATGCTGGAGAGACTGTGCGAGCAGCAGCAGGCCATAGTGGAGTTTCAGCTGCAGCACGCACGGGTCAGTCGCACTGCGGAACAGCACCACTTCACCACCAATGATTGGGCCTCCATGCGAGACACCTGTGTGCCCTGTTGCGCTGTTTCGAGTACGCCACCAACATGGCCAGTGGCGATGCCACTGTTATCAGCGTGACAATACCAATTCTATGTCTCCTAGAGAAAACGCTTAGGGCAATGATGGAAGAGGAGGTGGGCCAGCGCCAGGAGGAGGAGGAGGAGGATGACGGGTCGTTTTTAGCACTTTCAGGCCAGTCTGTTAGAAGTGGATCAGAGGGAGGTTTTTTGCAACAGCAGAGGGCAGGTACAAATGTCGCCAGCCAGGGACCACTACTGGAGGATGAGGAGGAGGTGGAGGAGGATGAGGATGAAGCAGGTTCACAGCGGGGTGGCACCCAGCACAGCGCAGGCACATCCCTGGTGAGTGGCTGGGGGGATACAGAGGATGATGACGATACGCCTCCCACAGAGGACAGCTTGTCCTTACCTCTGGGGAGCCTGGCACACATGAGCGATTACATGCTGCAGTGCCTGCGCAACGACAGCAGAGTTGCCCACATTTTAACGTGTTCTGACTACTGGGTGGCCACCCTGCTGGATCCACGGTACAAAGACAATGTGCCCACTTTACTTCCTGCACTGGAGCGTGATAGGAAGATGCGCGAGTACAAGCGCACGCTTGTAGACGCGCTCCTGAGAGCATTCCCAACTGTCACAGGGGAACAGGTGGAAGGCCAAGGCAGAGGAGGAGCTAGAGGTGGCCCACGCAGCAGTGTCACCGCCAGCTCCTCTGAGGGCAGGGTTAGCATGGCAGAAATGTGGAAAAGTTTTGTCTCCACGCCACAGCTAACTGCCCCACCACCTGATACGGAACGTGTTAGCAGGAGGCAACATTTCACTAACATGGTTGAACAGTATGTCTGCACACAACTCCACGTACTGACGGATGGTTCGGCCCCATTCAACTTCTGGGTTTCCAAATTGTCCACGTGGCCAGAATTAGCATGTTATGCCTTGAGGTGATATGGCCTGCCCGGCGGCCAGCGCTTTATCTGAACGTGTATTCAGCACGGCAGGGGGCGTCATTACTGACAAACGCAGCCGCCTGTCCGCAGCCAACGTGGACAAGCTGACGTTTATAAAAATGAACCAGGCATTGATCCCACAAGACCTGACCCTCCCTTGTGCAGAGTAGTCCTTAATAACTGCCTTAAACCATGTTGTCTTGTACTCCTGGCCACTTCTTCATTGAAAATCAATTTTGAAATTAAGTAGGATCTTGGGGTGCAACCCAGAGTTGAATGAACCTTCCTCTGTCTGGGTGCTGGGGCCAAAGTACATGAAAGTGTCCTTCTCCTGTGCTGGGTGATATGAATGTTATACT